>CADEHL010000132.1:2606345-2626271 GCA_902827135.1 Harpagifer antarcticus
TTGCACAGTGAGTCAGGATTTGCGAATCTCTGAGTCTTGTTGGAGCACCACCCAGTGGCGTGGTTGAAGGTTCGACTCTGCTCCGCGCCGATCGTTGATGAGTAGTCTTTTCAAGGAAAGGACTCGAACACCGAGGTATGAGATAAGCAATGAGCTGATTTAATGGTAAAAGCAACAGTACAAAATACAGAGTACTCTGGGCTCAATTCTACTACCGTGTGATATACGTATCAGGACAGTCAGTCAGAAGAGAGAGCCGAGTAGGGTTGCAACAAACGACTAATTTGATAATCGATTAATCTATCGATTAATGAAACGATTCATCGATTATTCGGATCGTTAAGGTTTGAACTGTACTACTACTTATATCGATACTGCTTATCGATCCGGGCCTTTTAACGATAGTATTAACGGATCTTTTTACAAGAAATAAGGTAAACTAACTAAACAAATTGTGAACAAAACTAACATTGCTTTTTATTTTAATTAAATGCATAATATTTCACATCAAAAGAAACAACAATGTTTTAACAAATCATATTAAATAATGTGATGACAGAACTGTAAACAGAATAGCTGAAACTTTGACAAAATAAATAACTCGGGAGTTACCTCTAATAACTGAGATAACTCCTGACGTGGAAACGTTACTCGTGGATGGGGCTACAGAGCTGCTAGAAAGACAGTGGAACCCGGTGCATTTCTCCGTCTGGATGTGGTGCTCTTTTGCTAAATGTTTAGACAAATTCCTCGTGTTACCGCCCTTACATGATAAACTGTTATTGCACTTTTGGTAACGAGCATTGTCCACATCGAGACGGCTAAAGTTTAACCACACCTCGGAGCGCGTTCTCTCTGCCATCTCCTCCGTGTGTGTGTGTTGCATGCATGTAGCAGCTGCGCGTGTGTGTAAACTGCCCCGCCCCCTCGCAAGTAGGCGGGGGAGAGATCTCTCGTCTGAATTGGGAAGATCGAAAATACATTATAGACGCATTTTGTAGTCATATTGCATATTAGAAACGTAGTTGGCGACACTAAGACTGCGATATAATGTTTATGTAGCAATAATACATATGACATATGTTTTAAATGTCTCCTGTACCGATACAAAAAGAGCGATAACGTTGGAGCTTAACGGGGTGTAGAACACATGTGATGACGTCACCAACGAATCGACGACTGAATTAGTTGCCAACTAATTTGGTAATCGATTAAGTCGATTAGTTGTTGCACCCCTAGAGCCGAGTATGAATATTGGGACAGTTTACATACAGATTCTGTGGGAGGGGTTGTGTTGGTTGCTCCTCCCTTCATATCTCTAATTGGTGGCTTCACTCCTGGGCGGACCCTAGGCAATGAGTCAGCAGCCGTTGACTCCGTCTGGTTCGCCCCATCTCCTTACAAGGAAATGTTAACAGATGTTTGACACGCTGTGCCCAAAGTGGCATTTAGCACTCACAACAGGAAAGAATGAAACAGAGGGATCAATAAACACAAACACAGGTATAGTTGATCAATTATTATTTCGTTGTACAACAATCAATAATAACGAGGAAAACATTACCTCTGCTCTCAAGCAGTCCTACAGCAATGCTTCCAAGTAGTAGAACTTTACAGAAACATACATAGGACTCTTGACAGGACGCACACACATTTTCTTACATTAGCTAACACACGATATCACATGTTCTGCCTCTGAATGCTATACTTGTATGTTCCAGATATGGAAAGTTTAGTTATCTCATGACATCCTTTAGGAGTGGTCAACTAACAAAGGTTAACTGTTTTTATAACCTAAGGCCTTCTCTGAACTTCCTCCAACCTCGATGTCAACTCACTTAAAATGAATACATCTATTGATAATTCAGAACGACCATTGTCTCTCTAACTGTGTGTGACCAACTCCGTAACACACATCATATGGAATATTATGTGACATTAAATTAATATACCAGAAATACGCTGTATTAAACCTTCCAGCTATAACACTATAGCTGTATAGATCTATCAGAAACTGAGACCTAGAGTACTTGAAACCTTCATGGGACAGAACACAACTTTCAATGGCAGTGAAGGAACTATTAGAGGGGGGTAACCTGAGTGCTAGGAAAGCAGTATCCTTGTGGTGGTGAATCATCAGGGTCCACCTCCCCCTCAGAGGAATACGCCAACAAAGGCATCTGATAGGGAGGGGGAGATGCGGGCTTTCCCTTCAATGGTGGAACTGATGAGTCGAACACACGACGAGCGAATACAGGGTACACAACAACACCCACATGTTACCAAAATAGCAATAAACGTAGCAATAGAAATTAGAAGAGACATTATTAAACCTTTCCATTGACCAAACATGTTTGTCATCCATTCCTCCATAGGACTGTCGACCCCTGATTGTTCATGCATGGTTTTAGATAGGGTGCGAAGACCTTCTAAGGCTTTAGTCACGGAACTGTAAGTGCCGGCCGTGTTGTTGGGAATAAACGTGCAGCACATATCACCGAACATTGCGCAAACACCCCCTTTCTCCTCCAGAAGAATATCCAACGCCATCCTATTTTTGTACTGCCATAAGGGACGTGGACCCCAATTGTTCAGCCAGACCTTCTACCGCGTCCCTAGTGAGATTGGCCAATCGGAGTACGTTGTAATGTACATAGTTGATCCTGTCTATATTCTTGTTAGGGGTGATGGGGAAGATAGCTGCGATGAAGGGAATGCTATTTTATACTCATTGGGAACACCCCGTGGCACTCCTATGGAGTCCATGTAAGTGGGAGAGTCGACAGACAAATCAAAGGAGCCTGGGGCGTAGCGTTTGGACAGCACGTGTCTCCTACATCGAGTGATTAGGTTGGTGTTGAGGGAGGCTTTAGGATCCATGGGCACCAGTTTTTCGCCTAGTAGTAACATTAGGGGTGCATGGAGGCGCACCATAGCACACAATCCTACAGATAGTTCGGGGATACGGGTGAACAGGCGGTGGCCCTCACAATAATAATAGAGAACAGCCCTGGCCCAATGTCCTATACTAGTGCTAGGCAGGGCAAGTTTATTTACATAGCACCTTTCAACACAAGGCAATTCAAAGTGCTTTACAAAAAACGAAAGACATTAAGACAATGGCATTTAAAATCAGTCATTAAAAAGAAAAGATAATAAAATAACATTAAAATTAAAATTAAAATAAATACATGGATAAAAGTTACAGTGCAGTTTCAGATGTGAATAGTTCAATTAAAAGCAGCGACAAAAAGAAAAGTCTTCAGCCTGGATTTAAAAGTAGTCAGAGTTGCAGCGGACCTGCAGGTTTCTGGGAGTTTGTTCCAGATATTTGGAGCATAATAACTGAACGCTGCTTTACCATGTGTAGTTCTGACTCTGGGGACAGAAAGCTGACCAGTCCCTGAAGACCTGAGAGATCTGGATGGTTCATAATTTAGCAGGAGGTCAGAAATGTATTTTGGGCCTAAACCATTCAAAGCTTTATAAACCAACAGCAGTATTTTGAAATCTATTCTTTGACACACAGGAAGCCAGTGTAAAGACTTCAGAACAGGAGTGATGTGATCCACTTTCTTAGTGTTAGTGAGGACTCGAGCAGCAGCGTTCTGAATTAGCTGCAGCTTTCTAATAGATTTTTTAGTGAGACCTGTGAAGACACCATTGCAGTAGTCCAGTCTACTCAAGATAAAAGCATGGACAAGTTTTTCCAAATCCTGCTGTGACATTAGTCTTTGATCCTAGATATATTCTTTAGGTGATAGTAGGCTGATTTAGTAACTGTTTTAATGTGACTGTTGAAACTCAGGTGCTAGACACGGTGTGGTTACACCAATCCGTAGAGACATTTCCTAGGTCAAACGTGGAGATTTTTGGACCATGGTGAAAACATGTGTACCCACCGGCGCCTCTGCTAGGCGTGAATGGGCCTGTCTTAGTACCATTGTCAATTGGAGGGGAAAACATTGGCTAGGGTGGTGCAGTTAGGAGGACTAGCCATCTTGGTCAGTTGTAACATACAGTCGTAACCCCAGGTATCTGTGGGAAACAGAGGCGCAGGGTCAGTGACTAATTGCGGGCGGGCTGTAGCACAGGCTAGGCAATCCCCTGCCATTTGTTCTTGGGCTGTTCGGGCAACCCATTTTAACCATAGATTGTCATCTGTGTATCCTGATGTCTAGAGGTTGAAGTTGGCTATAATCCCCCGTACATTTATTCGTACATGTGACTTTAGACATGTATTTAACATTAGATGATGCATGAGGAAGGTTTTGCTCTACCTTTGGTGTAACTTTAATTTTGAAGAGGCCTTGTGGCGAACCCCTTCCTGCATGTACCGTGAGGACATAAAGTCCAGCGTCGGAGAGCACGACATTCTTTAGCGTTATGAGCACCGGATTACAAAACATGGCGGAGCACGGGGCGTCTGGGATTCTCCTGACCACGTTCATTCTAGATTTGAGGGATTTAACCATTTCCGCCGATCGGTAAGATGGCGTGTATCCCCAGTCATGAGGACCCGCATTTGCTAGGACATTGGACCAGGACTCGCAGGAGCAACCGTAGGTGTATGAGACGAACACGGTTCTGGTCACCATTGTAATAGTAAGCACTGCCTGTTAACCTATCTTTGGTTATTTTGTTACATACCGTAGGGGCTAGGGAGACGTATTTGGCTAGGTTGGTGTAGGTCCTGTCGAGGTTTCCACAGGGGGCAATTTTGCACAGGTCGATTTGTACTATTCCATCACTACCTGCTCGGAAAGTGAAGGTTTGTTTAGGAGACATTGTGGTAACTACCCCCTCATTTGGGGCCCGTTTGACCCTAGTTACGGACTCATCTGGCGGGGGAATGGAGTCTGGGTGGTCAATGGAATCACATAAAACAAAAATAAGGCAAGGGTGACGAGCGTGACCAGGGTTATCCCTGCCAACCATCTCCAACTACCGTACATAGTTATACAATTAACTCAAACTCCTCAATGAACAATAGGATGAATATACTGATGTCGGGTATCAGAAACCGAAGCAGTTAATAGTGCTACCTCCCAGTGTGCCCTCCACAAGGTAATTATGGATTATATAGGCCATATAAACGGTGTAGCAAAAATCCAACAAATCCAAAGATAAACATACACCAGCAGCATATCAGAAAATTCAGGGCACCCCCCGACATTAGGCCTTGTCGATTATTGTTAGTTTTGGACCCCTGGTCTTACCATTATCTTCGGTGAGCGTAATGTGGGTTGTCCTGAATACAGTATGTGTCCTCTTAAACTAATTCTTACCAAGAACACCAGAACTGTCGGGAGTATGAGGCGTTTTTAAACCTGCACCTGCCCGTCGAGGTGGTGCGATACAGTAAAGGGCCTATTCTAAAACTGTGTAATGAATGCCCCAAAGTTGGATTGTGATGGATTTTTAAGGTATAATCTTTTAAAGGTACATGAGGATCCCCCCAAATATCAGTGGTTTTCCACCATGTTATCCAGGAAACTGTGGTGAGGGCGCTAGAATAGTTTTGTTGGTTATTTCCCGTAGATGGATTACCCGCTGGTTAAATTTATGGGTGTGTATGTCTGTGTTGAGTCATAGAATAATTTTAAAATAGAGATAATGAAAACCCTATAAATATAGGCTTCCGGGTCGACTTCTTCGACGAGAGCCAGGTCCGTCCTGATGTCGTCCAGGGTCCTAGCAGGAGGTTTCCCAACCGCACACTGGCTCCAGTGGTACCAGTTGTCCCCCTTTCCTTCTAGGCGGACGGCATGGGAGGTCCTCTGGGTCACTCGGTAGGGGCCGGAGAACCTAGGGTTGAGCCACTTAGGCCTGATGACTTTCAGCCAGGCGAACTCTGCTGTGTTGGCCTCGGGCTTCTCGGGTCCCCCTTTGGTGTCAGCAACCTGTGTGGAGAAGTCTGATACCAACCCCTTTAGATGTTGGAAATAAGGTTTCGAACTCATGACCTCTACTTCCTTTCCTACGATCAGGGCTCCTGGGCCCGGGAACTGATGGCATGGGTCAGCTCAAATGGGAGATACCTGTCCCTCGGTTAATAGAGCTCCTGATTGACATAAGGGCTAGGGGTAGAGCATTCAACCAGTTCATGCCTGTCTCCTCACATGCTTGCTGAGTTTTTGTTTGATGTTCTGGTTCATTCTTTCTACCTTTCCCTGAGATTGGGGGTGATAGACGGCTCCGAAACTGTGTCTTAGTCCTAGGGACTGTTCTACTGTGCGTAGGTCATGGTTCTTAAAATGGCTGCCATTGTCTGATCTCACCTTTTTAGGGAACCCATGTAGTGGAATGTAATGTGTGACTAGGAATTTGATCACTGAGTCTGCGTCTTCTCTTCTGCAGGGCATGGCCTCAGGCCAACCTGTGTAGGCATCCACCACCACCAATAGATACCTAAACCCTCGTACTTTGTCAATCATGTCTATGATGATTTCTTCCCCTGCCATTTTGACAAGGGGAACTTTCCCTGGTGTGGTTTCACAGTGGCTCTGATGTTATGAGTTAAGCAAATCACACACTCTTTCCAAATGGTTCGCGATCATGTCCTGGGGCAGGACAGGTCTCCCATCTGGGGAGAACCATATCCCGTCCCTTTTGGTGGCCCCCCCTGTCTAGCCATACTGATTCATCCTGTGGGGAGCCTGCTTCCTGTGCCTCTTTGAGAGTGTCATCCGTTACCGCTGGCAGCAAGTCAGTGGATTTTATGACGAGCATTTGGAACTGGATTATATAACCTGCCTTGTCTTTTGTGGCTCTGTCTGCTGCATTGTTACCCCAGGCCAAGTAGTTGTCTGCCGTGCTGTGGCCTTTACATTTAAGCAAGGCTAGTTTTAAGGGTAGCATTACGGCTTCTGCGAGTCTTTTGATTTCTTTCTCATGTTTAATGGGGACATTGGTTGACATTATAAACCCTGCTCTCATCCATTGGCGGCATCACGACATGTATGACACCATGTACGTAAGCGGAATCTGTGTAGATGTTCACATCCTTTCCTTCTGATAGTTCTAAAGCTGCAGTAACTCCCATTACCTCTGCTAGCTGCGCTGAGACCTTTCCTGTCACCTTTTCTTCAAACCTTCTGTCTGGTGTTTGCCCTACCACTGCGTAGGCTGCTTGAAGCCCGTTGGTGGGGTTGTCTGTAGCAACAGCCATCTGTAAAGAGGTTTTTCTGCATATGGCATGGGTTCGTCTCTATTCTTAGTTTTACATCTTGGATCATTCTTTCCTCACACTTGTGTGGTTCTCCGCTTCCAATGGTGTCTGCACTATTCACTCCTTCATGTGAATGATGGTCAGAGTTTTTTCTAACCTAGTCTGTCTGGTGGATGTCATTGTGAATGCACTCGAGTTGACAAATTAGACAATACTGTGTGTAGTGAGTACTGTCAAGGGGTGTCTCATAACAATGTGTGACATTTTGTTTAAGATACGCGCTGTCCCTGCTGCATGTCATGTGCACGGAGGTTCCCTGTTCTCCACTCTGTCCAGTGTGATGCTGATGTACATCAGTATAGACCTACATCCCCCCTTTTTCTGAAAAAGAACGCCGTTTACGGTGTTCTCATTTTCCGAAATATCAAGGAAAAAGGGCAGTGCGTATGATGCAGCTGCGAGTGATGTGACCTGGGACATGGACTGTTTCAGAGAAATGAAAGCCGATTCTGCGGCTTGGGTCCATTCGAGGGGTGCAGTCAAATTACGCATGCCCTTGGCATTGATCAGCGCCCTTAGTTCAGCGGTTCTGGGGTATACTCAGGATGTAGTGTCGACTGTCGCCTGTAAGGCCCAGGAAGGAAAGCATGTCTTTGACCGTTACTGGTCTGGGGTGATTCAGTATGTGTTCCTGGTGTGCTGCTGACATGCCCGTCCCAGCTGGGGAGATGATCCTGCCTAAAAATGTCACCACTTTGCGGGTGCACTGTAGCTTTTTCTTGAGACTTTGAACCCCTGTAGCGTGGAGACGAAACAGAAGGTTTCTGGTAGCCTCCAGGCACGAGACTGCTGATGGCGCGGCAATGAGGAGGTTTGGCAATGACACCCCTTCTAACTGTTCCCTCACGATTTTGTTTAAAAATACCTGGGGACAAGCTGAACCCCTGGGGTAGCCTGGTGTACTGCAATTTCTCTTTTCCAATTGTAAACGAGAAAATGGGCCTCATTTCTACAGCCAGAGGAATGCAAAAGAAGGCGTTAGCAAGGTCGATGCATGTGAACCATGTATGTCTGGGCAGGTTGGGTTGTAACGGAATACATGTAACAGCGTTACGTAATCAGAATACAAAAATCAAGTATCTGTATTCAGCTCGCGTTACATTTGAAAAACGAGTAATCTGATTAGTTACTTTCGTAAACCTGAAGTGAATACATTTTGGATTACTTATTGGAATTATTGGTGGAAAGATTTCCTCGCAACATTTAATATTCATTACTAAAGGTACAGCCGAATCATCAAAGCCCACAAAAACCTATTACCGCCGCAGATGGACCAAAAAACATTAAAAAAAAAATCGCGGGTCCGCTCGCTCGGTGAACAATAACAACGAAACATGGAGGAACAAAAGTCTGCGTTTAAATCGCGTGTGTGTGTGTGTGTGTGCGCTCTTTAGCCTTACTAATGATTCTGATGTTTTGACCGGCCCGTTGGCCACAACAGAAAAACCAGGAGAGACGCTCAAAGTTTCCAACAATCTCCGCACTTTATTCGGCAACACCAAAAACAGCAGAGGGTGGACGAGGGGAAAGGTCAGTTCCTCCGCAGCAGGCTTGGAGAAAGTCATGACGGGAGCTGTAACTCCGGGCAGCTGGGCTTAAGTAGCACCTCCGGCCAGGTGTCCCCGATCACGCTGATTGGACCTGCAACAACATTCACACCCTCACAGGCCCCAGGCTCTGGGGCCGTCACAGCCCCCCCCCCCATGAAGTCAGGGTCCCCAACAGAACCCTGGCACCCAATTCAATCACTTTACCAAAACATAGTGCCCACCACAATGAGAGGAAAACAACAGGACACTGGAATGCTGCGACTATTTAACCCACACTAACATGGCATTACTCACCGGGGCCCGAGACAATGCATCCGCCACCACATTGTCCCCTCCCCTTGATATGGCGAATGTCCAAATCATAGGACTGGAGCATCAGAGCCCAGCGCATCAGCCTTTGGTTAGGGCACGGTTAGAGAACTGAGAAAGGTTAACGGGTTGTGATCCGTAAAGACCACAACCGGTACCAAGCCAACATACACACTGAAGTGCTGTAACGCTAAAAGGCTAGCGTTTCCTTTTCAATCACTGAATAGTTCAAGCTGATGTTTGATAAACTTTTTTGAAAAGAAACTAACTGGCTTATCCACACCCAAATTCATCAGGCTGCAACAGCACCGCCCCTGCACCGACATAACTTGCATCCACTTTAAGTTTTACTGGTTTCTCCCACTGTGGAGCTGCCAACACAGGAGCGTTAGATACCAGTGACTTAACGCTCTCAAAACTTTTTTGACACTCAGAGGACCAAACATATTTAGCTTTACCCTTTAGCAGATCGGTGAGTGGCGCAACCACAGCAGAGAAATGTCTGCAAAAACAACGATAAAACCCCACCATCCCCAAAAACCACATCAGCTCCTTCTTAGTTGTGGGTGGAGCATAGTCATCAACAGCTTGCACCTTTGCGCGCACCGCTCACACTTTGCCTTGCCCCACTATACGACCCAAGTAAGTAACTGTGGCCTTTGCGAACTCACACTTGGCGAGGTTAACCTCTTAAGCCCTGAGCCTGTTTTTCAGGTTTCAGGCTCGAAAATGCCACTAACACAACAAAGACTATATCTTCACTTCTAAAAGGGGTAAATTAATAATCTTTTCTCTCAAAGCAAGGTTACATCTGTGAGTTGGATGTAGAAGTGTCAGAATCAATATAGATGTTTATATTTTAAAATAAATTCAGATAGAACATAGTAAAAACATGTAAATTCTAATGTCCGCCTAAAAAAAACCCATTACTTATAGTGAAAACCACCCTTGAATGATGGGTTAGTAGACTAAAAGCTTTAGGAATCCAAACTATATGTAATAAGTACCCTGTATCAAGATTGATGCAAAACAAGTTAAATTTGACCTTTTTAGAGAGGTTTAGAAAAATAAAGTCCAGGCGGACTCACCTCTGGGTAATTTGGGAACCATCAGTTCCATTTGACCTTTTTCACTGTAAAAATCATTTTATTACTTTGAATTATCACTATAGGTATTCATTCCATCCAAATACAACTGTTGTGAAAAAAATAAAATATAAAAACATACTCTGTTATCCTCTTAGACTTAGACTATTAAATTGTGTCATTTGCAGGAAACAACGTCTAAGGAACCTTAATATTTAATAAACTATGAATATTTTATATCCATATAACGGGAAAAAACTCATTTAACTGATCTTTTTCATTTATTTTTTCCAAAAAACACACACACATGCTAACAGTGAGCCTCTGAATTAGCCCCGAGCGAAAAATGCTAACCTATTACTGCACTGAAAATCACTCCTAGCTCCCTTATTACTTATCCTAGCTTCACATCCAACACATCGTTTATGATCGTAAAGACACAGAATCTAACGGTGCCCACCTCAACACTGAAAGATACAAACTCGCGAGGTTATCAACAAAAACGTACATCAAAACAAGTGGCGCTAGGTACTAACATGCATGGCTTACCTTCCTCTTTGTCTGGTCTAAACTGGTCTTCAATGGCATTAAAACGATAAAAACGATAATGTAGTTAATCCATAGGTTAATATCCAATGGGGCTGTGTCCCCTTTGAAATGTTCTGATAATCCATAAGCAATACAACTGCAATTCCGTTATCTGTTGTGTGCTCTGTCCTGCAATTCCTGCTTCCTGCTTCCTTCTTCCTTCCGTAGTAAACAATAAATGAAGTCGTCTGCGTAATGTACTTAACTGGCTGGCATTCTTTATACTTTACGCAGGACTATATCTCTGGAACCCATTGGTCGATTCGTGTGATTTACACCTTTTTTTAACCATCAGAACCAATAGAATCAATGCGCAGTTCCCAAATCCATGTAAACATTACCATAGCGGACGTAATAGAGAAGCGAACAAAGCATATCTGAAAGTACAAGCCTGGACGGCAAAACTTTATACCCAGTATATTGCCATAAATATGATGATGGATTATCAGTACAAATTTCTACGTGACACAAAGACATTGGATTAACCTTGAGCGGCGTTTTTATTCCGGTGAACACAACTTTTGATCACAAATCAAATAAAATGATTGTAATATTTTTTACACCGGATGTTGTTTACTTTCTCTTTTCTGGCTGATAGCTCTGCAATTCAGGGTCCTACAGTGATGACATTACATGTGTGGAATCTGTGGAGTCTCAGCTTTAAATCGTATATCTTGTTTGTGCAGTTAAGATAGTAATAAGGGCATTTCTACCGTGAGTTCTGTGTAAAAAAGCGTTAGCATTAGGTACCATTTTTTCGCTCAATGCTAATTCAAAGGCTTGGTATTACTCTTGTGTTTTTTTTAGCAAACATTTTTTCTTATTGTCAGTTAGCGGAGTTTCTTACCTTTTTAAAAGGGTATGAAACATTAATAGTTTCATAAATGTTAAGAAGCCCTGAGACATGGTCTCGAAAAAAAACTGTGGGGGGGGTCCACTGGGGGGACCTTCGGGCTTAAGAGGTTAACTGTCAGATTAGCGTTAGCCAGGCGGTTAAACAATTTTTTCATGCGATCAAGATGGACCCCCCAGTCATCCGAATAGACGACCACGTCGTCCAGATATACCGAGCATCCCTCCAGATCTCCAACAACCTTGTTCATCAGGCGTTAAAACGTTGCTGGCGCATTTCGTAAACCAAAGGGCATCACACAATAAGAGTACAACCCTGTGGGTGTAACAAACGCGGCAATCTCCCGTGCTCTCTTAGACAAAGGAACCTGCCAGTAGCCTTTCAAGAGGTCAAATTTACTGACAAACTTAGCCGATCCCACCTGGTCAATACAATCCTCCATGCGGGGAAGCGGGAAATGTTGTGACCTTATTGACCTTACGAAAGTCTGAACAAAATCTTGGAGTTTGGTTTGTTTGTTTGTTTATTTATTTAAAGGACAGTGCACATTAATTCACATTGCTGTAAATGAGCCAGTATTAGCCAGCAGGCTAATTTCAACTGTTGTCCTTGGCAAGATGTTAAATGACCACAACAAGACTAGAAAATAAAACATAATTAAATAGAGTACAGCACAGCACAGTACAACATAAATAAATAGCAGTACAACAATAAATAGGAAGCAGTACAACAATGAGAGGAACAAACAAACATGCAAACAGATGAAATATCATCATACCTTAACAGTTAAAAGTGTTCACATTTTTGATTGTTTAAAAGCCAGTTCTTATGATTGTGGTTAAATGTATGATAGGAGGTGTTATTCCTTATCTGTATTGGTATTGTGTTCCAGAGTGTTGGTGCCCTCACAGAGAAACAGTGTTTGCCAAAGGACTGGACCTAAGAGGGACTACACAGTCCCCTCTTAGGGCAGACCTTGTGGTTCTGCTGTTTGAATTTTTCTGCTGTATAAAAGTGCAGAGTGGTGGGGGTGCCTTGCCGTTTAGAATTTTAAAAATGAGACATGCATCAGTGTGTTTTAATATATTTTCCCAGCTGAGCAGGTTATGTTTGTCCAGGATTTTGCAATGGTGGTATAGCTTTGGTTTTCTGTCTAAAACTTTGAGAGCTTGTTTGTAAAGTGACAGGATAGGCCTTAATGTTGTGCTATTCGCCTGGGTCCAGCTGGTCATACAGTATGTTAGGTGGGGAAGGATCATGGCAGTCATGTAGAGTTTTGCTACAGGTGTTGTCAAACAATTCCTTATATATCTAAAGTTTGATAGATTGTATTTAGTTATTTGCATTACCTTTCTCACTTGTTTTTTGAAGGATAAAGTAGTGTCAAGGATAATGCCTAGATATTTAAAATGTGTAACTGTTTGAATGACCTCCCCAGACACATAGACCTTGGGTTCACAGTGTGATACAGTGTTGGTCTTGCTAAAAAACATACAGACTGTCTTCTTAACATTCAGATATAGCTGTGAATCAGTAAGCCATTGATTTACATGAACCATTGCATCATTTAATTTGGCCGCAGCTTCGGCCTTGGTTTTTGCATGGACATAAATGACAGTGTCATCAGCATACATTTGCACCTCACATCCAGTGCACACTGATGGCAAGTCATTTATATAAAGGCTGAATAGAATTGGGCCCAGGATAGATCCCTGGGGTACACCCAGTTCATTCCTCAGGGGTGGTGATGTCTTGCCACTTACCCTCACACACTGAACTCTGTCTGACAGATAGGAGCTCATCCAGTCTATTGCACTGGTGAGAAATTAAAATAAGACATTTTGTGAATGAGTACTTGATGATTGACTGTATCAAAAGCTTTCTTAAGATCTAAGAAGATTGCTCCAACAATGCCTCCTTTGTCCATTTTTTTTCATATTTTCCACAAGGTAACAATTTGCGGTCTCAGTGGAATGATTGGCTCGGAAGCCGAATATGTTGCATGGGTGTAGTGTGAAAGGACTACTGTTAAGATGTCCAAATTGCTCAGCTACACATTTCTCAGAGATCTTAGACATGACAGGTAAAACACTAATGGGCCTATAGTTGTTTGCATCAGTTTTGTCCCCGGATTTGTGGACTGGCACAACAATGGCTAACTTCCAGTCTTTTGGGAATTTTCTCTCCCTAAAAGAGGTGTTAATTATTTTGGTAATTGTCCCTGTGAGGGTAGTAGCATGTTTCTTTAGAAACAGAGAATCCAGTCCAAAGTGTCTTTTGATTTGGAATTGTTTAAAGAAGAAATTATAGAATTAACTTTGGATTCAGAAGTCTCTGTCAGGGAGAAGACTGGCTGTGTATAATCAATAGGTGATGAATGTATTTGACCAATTTGGGAACTGTTTATAGTCAGCCTCACAGAATTAATAAAATGGTTATTAAAAAGCCGCTATTTCTGCTGGCCCCTTACATAAGGTTCCATTTTTACTGATCTCCAGCTGCTTTGCTATTTTATGCCCTTTCCCTGTTAGGTTCTGCAGACAGTCCCAGATTTGTTTATGATTTCCCTTAGATTCATGAATGAGATTAACAAAGAAGTTGGATTTAGCTGCCCTGATTTCCTTTGTAACTCTGTTTCGTAAGGACACAAATATATGTCTGTCAGTCACTAAATTTGACTTAAGAGAGTGCTTTAGAGCATTATCTCTCTCCTTCATTGATTTCCTGATGTCACTATTAATCCAGGGGAGGGTGTGTTTTTTTTTGGCCTTAGATTCGCTTATCCTGAGGAATCGTTTTGATATATTTTGGATTGTTGACATAAGGGCATGTGTGTTGGTATCCACATCTGTACCTGATAACATTTGGCTCCAGTTAATGTTTTTAATTTCCCTGTCAAATTCATCAATATCACTCTTGGGTATTCTTAATTGGTAAGATGTTGTACTGGGTTTCAAATGGAGGCGGGACTTAGTGAGCCTTCTGGCTATGAGAGGGTGTGGTCAGACAGACCAGTGGTACTATTGTAGGTTTTTGTCACCCTTTCAGGTTTGTTGCTGAAAATCAGGTCAATCTGGGTTTTTGAGGATGTGGTTATTCTAGTAGGCCCCTTAATTAATTGTGAGATCAAATTCATTAGATACACGTTCTCGTGCCTCATTACTTGCTTTGTCTCCCAGTTAACATTGAAGTCACCCATTCATATTATTTCCTTGGCAGAACTGCATTCTCTAAGCATTTTTTGTAATTTGTCAAAAAAAATAGCTTTTGCAGATGGTGGTCTATACACTCCAATGAGAATGAAAGACATCTGTGGTGACAGGCTAACATTAAGACAGATATGCTCAAACTCATTCTCAGCAGAGCATTGAACCTCATTACATGATATGTGGTCTTTGATATAAAACAGTAACCCCCCACCCCTGCCCACAGCTCTATCTTTCCTAAAAACATTGTAGCCAGGAATATGTATGGCTGAGGATGGGGAGTTTTTATTCAACCAAGTCTCTGACAAACATAAATAGTCCAAGTTCGAGTCTGTTAAGAGATGTTTTATCTGATCACTTTTGGGTACAAGACTGCGGATATTCAAGTGACCCCCCAGCAGACCACTGGGTTTTGCATTATGGTCCCACAGCACTCTGGCATTGTTCACTGTCTGAAAGAAGTTGTGTTTTCGCAATTTTTTAATTGCTGGATTTAATCCTGCGGCTTTCCGTCGAGCGGCGCCAACTCTTGTTGTGAGTGAGTTCTGGATTGGCCCACGCTTACCTGGACCGTCGCAGAGAGTGCCGACAGGAAGAATGGAGTCGGTTTGAGATCGACTGGTTGTGCGCTGCCCGGGGGCTGGATAACGATCGCTCGTGGCGTGGAGATTCGGGAGTCATCCGAGTAATGGAGTTGTTGTTGCCGTGCGACCTCGGGGGTTAGCGAGGATGCACACCGTTTTAGCAACCACGTCTCTCCCTCTTCCTCCACACCAGTCAGATCAGGCCCGGCCCGTGATGTCGGTTGAGTGGCGATTGCAGTCGATATACTCCCAGAGACATCCGAGGAGCAGGTATGGAAATGAGGTGGGTAATCAGACATTATAAGTACAGCGTTTGTGACAGCAGTTTGTATCTGTAAAATAGGCGAATTACATGCTGTAACTGAGTCAGTTGGTAGTTTAGCCGCAAGTTCAGTGTGGATCATTGGGCCAGGGCATTGATGAACATCACCGGCTAGCAGCAGACAGAAAGTAATGATGAGTCGTTCCCCTCTTGATCCGTTTTGGTGAATTGTTTGTTTGGGCCCTGCATTCCCATGCTAGGGCGGACAAGGTGGTAAACAAAACGAGGTGACCAAGTCCAAATTGCTTTTGTGATGTATGACTACTTATCGAAGCTAAGCAGTCCCGTTCATGTGAGTGTTTTGCTCCCAGAAAATGTGTTAAGAGTGTGTAAAAGAGAGCCGCTGCCAACACACTACGTCTGCCCGCCATTCTCCGTGAGTGTTAGACGAGTTCAGACGTGTTCAGAGTTCAGACGTGTTCAGAGTTCAGACATCTTTCAGTGTTGTCTGCTTTCGGCACCAGCAGACAGGGTGAGGCCCAGCTAGAACAGGATGGCTCCTCAATCCCATTGTCAAGCATGTATTTGACCTCTGCATCAAGATACTTTCGTTTCTCTGGGTGCACACGATAAAACCTCTGCTTAATGGGTTCAGCACCTCCCACCTCTATATCATGCTCTACCAAATGCGTACGAGTCGGCGTATCACCGAACACACACGGATAACGGCTAACCAAATCAGTTAGTTGCTTGCGCTTGGCGACATCCAAATGCTTAAACAAACCAGCCAAATTTTGCAGAGACTCTGAATTCTTAAGTCGGCCATAAAGGACAGCATCATCGGGGCCCGACAAAGTCTGTTCGTCCTGCTCTGCCACAGCCTGGTGGGACGCAGAGACCGCCAAACACGTCGCGTGGGCACCGGGAAACAGCCCTTCCTGGTTAGCTGACTGAGCTGTTCGAGTGAAGTATGGCTTCAACAAATGTACATGACAGCGCTGAGTAGCAGACCTACGATCAGGGGTAGCCATCACATAATTCAGTTCTGAAACGTTCTTCACCACCGAATATGGACCAGAAAACTTTGCCTGAAATGGGGAGGACACAATTGTCAATAAAGCAAGCACCTGATCTCCCGGAAGAAAAACACGCTTCTCAACTTGACGGTCATATACTTTTTTCATCCTTTCCTGCACGGAGGTCAAATTGCTCTTAGCCACCTCCTGGGCTCTAAAAACCTATACCTAAAACCACTCACATACTCAGCCAGCTTTGAGGTGGTTTGTCTTCGGTCCAACCATCCCGCAACAATGCCAAATGGGCTCTCACAGTATGACCAAACACTAGGTCATTGGGGCTAAACCCCGTACTCTCCTGGACAACTTCCCTTGCCGCCAGCAACAGCCAGGCCAAACCTTCCTCCCAGTCTCCATTCATTTGGACACAATACACACGCAACATCGACTTCAACGTCTGATGGAACCGTTCCAATGCCCCCTGGCTCTGCGCGTGATAAGCAGTTGCCTGGTTGTGCTTAATGCGTAGTTGCTTTAACACTTGTGCAAACAAATGGGACGTAAAACCGGCTCACCAACGAAGTGCTTGAACTGAGGAACCCACTTTCTCATTAGGACATTATTCTGGAAAAAATACCCCTGAGCATGATTTCTCACCTCCCCACCAGGCAGAACACTCTCCCTCAGACCTTTTTAGAGACGCATCAGCACACTGTGCCTCCACCAGCTCACCGTGAGCAACCGACCAGGGAATCTCGAGACACGTCACATCATGCTGCGGTGAGGCCTCATTGATTTCAGCTAAGCACATGTTCCCCGCCTGCCCACGTTTCATTGCCCGTGTCACGGCGCATGCTGTAAACACGTCAGGGTACTCCGTTTCGCTCTTGTCTGGCTTAATACTAACCAGCCGCACTGGCGCCACGTTAGCAGGCGGTGCCCCATCAGCCCACACCCGACTACCCGCAATGTCGTTACCCAGGATCATCATGACCCCTTTTGGGCAGAGTCGGCCGCACGCCAACCGCTACTTCACCCTGAAACAGATCCGAAAACAGCATCATTTTATGGAGGGGGACCTGCAGAACATTCAACCCATGTACGTGTCCTCTGAAAACGGCAAAGCAGACGCTAAAATAAACGAGTCAAATGCACCGGTGTCATGTAATATTTGTATATGCACCTTCTCATCACTCCCTACCAAAGAAACAAACCCCTCAGTCATGAACGGCAAATAAGACTTCAGTTCTGGGCTAGACCCCTGTGGTTTCAACTCACTGACTAACCCCCAGTCACCTGCTCAGCGACAGGTACCACGAACATTGCTGGCCTGGGACTACTACTAGTCCCTGCCTGCTCAGCGTTAGCCCTAAGTGCATAGCAGTCCTTTCTCCAGTGCCTTTGCCTATGACACTAATTACACACATCATCAGGTATACGTGCACTACGTACATACCCTCTCTCTAGCCCCGCAGATCTCACTGGATGACCAGACCATGCTCCCACACCCGAGGAATCTCCTTTGTGCCTGCTTTGTACGGCAGCACTTCCCTTAACGTGTGTCAAACATAGTCATCTGCTAATGCAGCAGCTTTAGCCGCCATCCTGACTGCGTGCTCACTAATATACACTGCAATGTGCTCCGGTACAGAATTTCTAAATTGCTCCAGAATGACGAGATCCCTCAACGCCCCGTGAATATCAACGTCAGTTGCCGCACACCAGCGATCAAAATGTGTGGAAATATCTCGAGCAAACTCGAGGTGAGATGTAACACCTCTCTTCTCATTCCGAAACCTCTGACGATAAGCTTCAGGCACCAGCTCGTAAGCTTTAAGAACTGCAGATTTTACTAACTCGTAACACAAATAGTCCTTGCCACTTAAAGACGAATAAGCCTCCTGAGCCCTCCCGGTTAACACACACTGCAATAATAACACGCGAGTGGCCTCAGACCACCCCCTTACAACAGCGAGACGCTCAAACATCGAAAAAAAATTCTGGATCCTTTTCATTTAACCTGGGCACCAACTTCAAATCATTTAATTTGTCCACTGACCTCCCTGGGGCTCTGCTTTGACTAGATAGATCATCAGAAAAAGGACATCAGCCACTACTCTGGCCCTCTCTGTTGTGGAATATTTTCCAAGGCCCATAACTTTGACCCAGTTTATCAGTTCAAACTGTCCTGACTGAGCACACGCACCTCGTAACCTGTGCTCTCAGTGTTCTGTCTCCCTGTTCCTGCCTGTTGGTGTCAGCTGATAGAGGTGTTATGATTCTATCTTCCTGCCTGTTGACGTCAGCTGATAGAGGTGTTATGATTCTATCTTGTTATGCAGCATGTTGATGATGCTCTCAGAACTAGCTAAATACAGGGGTCTGAGGTAGAGTTCTTCAGAATTGACGTGGCAACCCACCCGTGCAGTCTCACCGTGACTGCTGTGACTTGTGATGTGAATCCTCCGGCCAAAAACAGCAGAGGGTGGACGAGGGGAAAGGATCATGGTCAGTTCTGCAGCAGCAGGCTTGGAGAGAGTCATGACGGGCGCTGTAACTCCGGGCAGCTGGGCATAAGTAGCACCTCCGGCCAGGTGTCCCCGATCACCCTCCCGCTGCCTCCTGGTGCTGCAGAGATTTCATGAAGTGAAGGAGGTTTTCCTTCTATAAAACAGCTGTGGGTAGCAGATACTGTGAGTGTCACGGACATTAATTCACAGATCAAGGCAGACTGGTGCACACACTCTTATGTTCTGCCAATCCGGTGCTTAAATAAATAGCTCTAAACCCCTGGCCGAAATGTCCTTAAAATGAAGTCCGAGTTTGACATTTTAATTCATGTCCTGCCAACACTGGCAGGACAGAAGGCGACACGCCCGTTCTAAGCCGTGTCCCTCACTCCTCACATCCCAAGCTGCATCCCCAAAGAGTTTATGTTGTTTCATCGTTTCAGAGGTTATGTTTCAGTTGTGCTCTTGATACGCCATTAAAACAGTAAAAACACGTTCAGTTTCCTTTTGCTTTTTGTGTCTCCTGTACACCAAAACATACCCATCTGTGATGGAAGAAGAAAGTAATCTAAATGTAATCTGATTACGTTACTTTTTTAAGACATGTAACTGTAACTGTATTCGGATTACTTTCAGAACCATGTAATCATAATCATAACTGATTACTTTACAAGTAACCCTCCCAACCCTTGTTCTGGGGTAATGTTGCACATTGCATGTAGGGGTTCGGGA
>CADEHL010000132.1:2626394-2686394 GCA_902827135.1 Harpagifer antarcticus
GCAGTGTAGGGGTTCGGGATGGGCACTAGAGCGGTGGTGATTGCATTAATAGCCCTGAGATCGTGGGCCATCCTGTAATCCCCATTGGGTTTAGATACTGGGAGGATAGGTGTATTCCAGTCACTACGAGAGTTTTCTTGTACCCCGGCCCTTTTTAGACCTTCAACGGTCTGACTAATGCCTCCTGTATGCTTGCGGTTTGAAAGGGTATTGAACTGTTCACCTCGAATGTTCTAGGGGCCGCTTTGGAACAGAAACCTACGTCATGAGAGTCAAGCGACCACAAGTCAGGAGGGAGGTCACGTAGCATGTATTCTGTGAATGAGTGATCAGTCTTCTCCCTACCATGATGCCTGTCTACCTCATGTCTTTCCATGGAGACGCGCTCCTGTGTGTTTATTTTGAGAGCACAAGATTTATGCGATGGGGAGTAAGTGAGTGCTGCTATCTGGGTGGGTTCCCAATCATCAGTTTCTAATAAGGATTTGACCATAGGACCGAGTTCTTTAGCTTCATATGCCTTTCAGATGGCTAATGAAATGTGCGGTGCGGCCTCAGCCGACATACGGTACCAATAGAGTTGTTCATCCGTTAGATCGACAGATGCAGCCACCCCCGCCTGTCCCACAAACATATTGGTAGCAGTGACGTCCTAAACGGACAGATCTTCTTCTGCGTCAAACGCGTATGCATAGCTTTGATCATCTTTCCTATCATAATATAGAGTCAGGTGGGGAGAATCTGGAGGGGGGCCATATGGTCTGAGGAGGTTAATCCATGGCTTCCATTGTTGATAAATGGAGAATTGTCCGATTGATTTGTCTCGCGGACGGTCGAGCAGTCCCCAATAAATGGTGGCATATTGGATTGCCTCTGCGTCCTTGGATTGGGCCAACATCATTTGAGAACCAGTTCGTATCGCTGCTAAGGAGCAATTTATGCGAGTACCATCTGGAAAAGAGATGATTAGTCCGTCGGGGGAGCAGAGGATGGAGGCATTGGCTTTTATCAGAACGGCCATCAGATTAGCCGGACTTTGGGGTGCTAAAATGTACTGATGGAAAAATATTTGGCCTGCGATCTTTGTGGTCAATGGCGTAGAGAGCGGCACTTGCTCTGTTTGTCCCGAAAACCCTATGACTGCGACTGAATTAGCTGAAGTGGATGTGCTGAAGCTGGGGGCATTGATAGTAGAATATCTAGCTCCTGAATCAACAAGGAACGGTAGCGTGGTATGTTTTACAGTCATGTTCATGTAGGGATCCGCCAGGCCCGTACATTTAGGGTTCCCTGGGCGACCTCATTCTTGGTAATACTGTTGTTAGTACTTTACGAACTGCCCGTAAGTGGCCGCCATGGCGTTTGGGGCCACATGCCCACTCTGGTTAGGAGGCGGCGCAGGCTGCTGGGCTTGGGGGGCTAGCTCATGAGTGTCCTGATAGAACTGCATGTCCGAGCGATTCCCTTGTCCATATCCTCTCTGTCCCCCTTGCCCTCTCCCCCTCTGTGGTGGAGGTCCTTGTGGGCACTGTCTATACCAATGGTGATTTTGTCCGCAGGTGTAGCACACCTTGGGCTTGAAGATTATTATAATCTGATATTTGGGAAGTGTGTTACATTAGAAATGGCAGAAAGTCTTGTTGCAATTTCCAGATATTGAAAGAGGCCCCTGGAGTTTCTCTGGTAATTATCAATAGTAGCAGTTAAGTGAATACTGTTCAAACAATACCTGTGTTTGTGTTTTGTATTGATTTCTCTGTTTTATCCTTTCATAAATGTGAGGACTAAACTTGCTTCGAACATTCCTGGGTGCCTGGGTGCTAAACAGGTTTTATTGCTCTCTGGGGGAGGGGAGCAGAGAGGGAAGTCTGAAGAATGTGTGTGTGTGGAAGCTGCAGGCATACGAGCCAGATGTGTTTGTTTTGCTTCAAACTAAAAGACTGTTTCCGCATCATCTCAGCTGGCGCTCGCTGATACGCTACGAAAGCCCATAGTTTATATATGGGCCAATAGATGACCTGTATAGGGGTAGCATCCACACAGCTCCTCCCTTGTTTTTACAATATCTCCTGTTGAGTCCTGGTGTTCGCTCTCTTTTACTCCTGCCGTCCAGATGAAAAGATCTCCCGGCATCAGAACCAGAGCAGGGAGTGGGGGCCCGCCCCACCCCTTTGAAAGTGTATTGTATTATTACCTTTTATTATTAAAACAGATTATTGTTTAACCCTCATCCTGGCTGTTTTGAGTTTTCCTTCTTTTAAAGCACACTCATATAGGATCGGCGCAGAGCAGAGATATCTGCGCCAACAATTTGGTGACCTGCCCGACGTGATGGCGTCATGACGTGGTGACGTCATGAGTGGGGTTTTTTAGAGGAAGGCATGAGCAGCCAGCGGATGGAGGAGATATCTGGAATAGTCTGACAACTAAGGATCCTAAAACTAAAAGGTAAAACGGACGCCTGTTTCTATCGAAGGTCTGTAAATTGGCTAAGCTAAAAGTTAGAGTTGTCAAGGATATTTCCAGGTGTCATTGACGGTATAATGCAATACATATTTTAGCATAGATAGGTAAGTTATAAATAAATAAAGCAACGAGGTGTTAAGAGTAAAGTGAAAGGCGCCGTAGATTTTTCAGAATCATACGGCTAAAACTCGTTAGCTGCACGTGAAGCGATGAGGAGTGTGGGTTTTTTCAGAAATCGAGACGGCTAACTCATCGGGGATGTTCAGTGGTTTTCTAAAGACTCCATCCAGAACAAAACAGAATAGTGCTTTCCAGTTTTCATAGGAATCTGCAGTTGCATTATATGTGATATATATTAAAGAATCCAAGAGTAGAAACGCGAACTTCAAAAGCCATTGAAAGTAACGGATTTCTCTTGTTCTGTTGGGTTTAACGCCCATTCTGTTGAAAGAAATATCGCATCTTAAAAGCTGAACAGACAGCGTGGAGGATATATTTATGTGCATATATATATATATATATATATATTATTGAACATAGGAAAGCCTTAGTCAGATAAAGACGCGAAGTTTAAGCTTGTTGCTCTCAGCAACTATTTTTTTCCCTCATAGAGGTGGAATTTCATTCCTGGGGAGGTGCCGCCATCTGCTGGACTTATTTGGTAGTAATTTCTTGCATTATTACAGTTGACTGGCGCCTTTATCCAGAACGACTCACAATAAGTGTGCTTCACCAGGAACATACAATCAAAAACAAGGGGTGAATAATCAACAAGTGATCTGAAGTTGGAAGGAATAACAGTGAAAACTAATACATCAATGTGTGAAAGTAAGATATATTGAAATAAATAACAAACTATAATTTGTTGTTTTTGGCATAGTTTTTGTAGGATACAGTTACGTCACATTGTGGTTTTATGAGAGGTTTGAGAACTGCTTGTTACCATTGCATTGCATTGTGAATTTCGTGGTATTTGTCATTAACTAAGAATTGTACTTAATTAGATTTCAGAGGAACTTAATTGCATACAGTAACGTTGAGGGAAAGTAAAAAGAGGTTTACTGAGTATATGAAGTACATTCAAATTAAATATAATAGTGGATTATTCTACCGAGATTAGATATACAAAGAGGACAATTTGTTAAACATTAAATAACAAACTCACTGTACGAAATATACATTGTAATGTTATTTAGGAGTTGTATTGATCATGCCACAGTGACTCTGAGTTGGTGGTTGTTTAATGTAGATAGGAAACTGAAAACGCAAACAATTCACGACAATTGTGTTTTTAAGTTTGTGAAGAAAGAGTAAAAGTTATATAAAGTTAACTACTATTCTGGACAATGTCATATTGTTTTATGAGTAAAAACATGAAATAAAATATATTACTAGATATAAGACCTACATGCTTATCTAGGTTGACAGAAAGCTGCTGTTAACCAGTTTCAGCTGCAACTATCCTATCTGTGTTCTAAAGAGAACATACGTTGCATTTACAATTCATATTAAGAAAGTTCACAATTGATACCATTAAAGACCGTTTTGGATTAATAGGGCGTGTCTGTCATAAACATTAGCGCTTAGATGGAATAAAGTGTTGAAATGTTCTCAAGAGTGGGAGTTTTCACAATGCTTTTTAGTTTTTATTGAAACAATTAAGTGGTAAGGACAGAAAACTGTTCCGTGATGATTTCTTTAGGTTTTAGCTTTAGTAATGAAGATTACATTTTGTGAGGAAACTTTTCCACCAATACTTCCTTTAAGTGTTAAAAAATATATTCATTAACTGTAATCAGATTACTTGTTTTTCAAATATAGCGCTAAATACAGTTAGTTTTGTATTCTGTTACAAATCTAACCATGCTTGTAACACAACTTAGATAAACAATTGAAAAAATAATAGAATAAGGAAGTAGATAAAAGATTAATCTAAGATGGTTAAGGAGGGTTTTCCTGTTTTGCTCATTTGACTTAGAACTGAAGTAAGGAAGGATAGTGTTTTATGAGAACTGTCATTCCTCCTGGTTTTTAAAGATAAATCATCAGTTTGTATGGACTTTGATGAAGAAATGGATCATGGTGGAGAATGAAGACCTTTTTTTTTTTTTTTTGGTTTCAAATTAAAGAACATTTTAAAGATGAAGTTTATTTTATTTTGCTGACTAGAATTTTAGAAGCAGGACACCAACTAGACAAAAGAGATTTTACAATGTAGTTTTACCACTTTTAATAAAGTAAAGAATCTGGGTACACTACGACCATTAGTTTGTTTTAACATTCACATGTTTCAGCATTCCTGACCATATAGACACTCAGCCGTTTTATTTTGTAACCCTTTGGGGGAGAGATTTAAATTGAGTTTTTCTCCAGTTGCTGATTTGCTGTGATTACAGCAGCACTGGATAGTTATGCGCCACCTTTGGGTTGTACTCTGAATCAGTGTGTTAGTGAAAAGTTGCTCACTACAGAAACAGAAGAACTGTGCAAAGAACGCATCTCTGAGGAGATTTTGACATTTTGCTTGGGCCTCATTGTCAAGGCAACAGTGGTGTGAAGAGGAACTGCAAGTGTTTGGGGATTTCTACTGTCCAGAGGACAACATGTGTCTGCTGGTGGTTGCACATTGATCCAGAGGTTTTTTCCCCCTCAGGACATCCCAGTGCCAAACAAGAGTTTCATTGATCCAACTGACTACAGCTGCAGAGGACAACAAATCACTGACTGTTCTCATTATGACAAGATCTTGAGATAGGCTTGTCTCAGACTGGTCACACTCTGAAGAAATTATGCAATGATTTGACAGCATAACTGTGCAAGAGTTTTCCAGAGGGTGGTGTACAACATTAGGTTTAGTGTTTTAGATGGGAGGCTGCTTGTTTAAATGATGGTCTGGAATGCTGAAAATATTAAAGTTTATTATTCTTGTTTAGCAAACAAGACATCTGATTATTATGTCACACATAACAATCTTGACATAGAAACTAGCTATGAGTAAAACGTGTGGTTTTTATACCATTGTTATCATGAACTAAAAATAAATAGGGAAATAGTATCTTGTTAAAGATGAATGGATTTCATATCCTAGAGAGGATTAGTTATTGTGAATACTCCACAAGGTATCTACTAATGTATTTTAAAGAAACAAATTTAAAGAAATTGAATTGACTTGATAAATAAGTAAAGATAAAAAGTTGTATTACCCATGAATTAATCAATTGGTAAATTAAAAATAGCAGTAAAAAGGAAACTATTAAAGTGAAGTGAGAAAATCATCCTAAAACACACTGAGGGATAAAAGGGGACAGAGTAGAACCATATTCTTTAATCTTTTCATCATGTTAACAAATTACTATACGAGGACTTTTTAGGGGGAAGTAACTGTTGTTTGTAGTCCAGTATGTAGTGTTTAAAATAGAGTAAAAGTAGAAACAGCACATTTGATTTTGTAAAAGCCATATAATTGGAAGGAATGTGGGGTCACTGAACCCATCCTGCTGTGGTTCTTAGGTCTTACTTGCAGCTTCACAGGGAGCGCAAGGCATCATCTTATGAGTTTTAAAGACATGCTTCTCCACCTTCAAAGGGACATCCATTTCTACCATAGGTGACAATTCCTAAATTCAACTACAAACCATTGATGAAATGACTTCTGTTTTTAAATCCTTGATGAAGTAAGGAGTAGTTGTTGCGTGTTCAGACACCCAGGGTTCCACACACTGCTAAATAATTTAACATTGTTTTTAAGTAGACCAGAATTGAAGATAAATGGGTTTAATGAGCTATGAAATGCAGAGCTACACAGATCCTAGTAATGTTTTGACACAAGATAATAGTTAAGTACAGAAGTTTCTGAAATAGATCTATTAGACATTTTAATACTAATTAGTTGTAAATGAACTGCAGTAGTAGAACTATAAGGAAGTGACATTTTTAGGCTAACACTTTTCAGGGAATGTGGGGAACAGCTGTTCCGATGAAAAGTTAGATATATCTTGAAAATTATAGTTGTAATCGTGAATTAATTAATGATGACGCTCCATATATGACAGATTTTTGTAGACAAAGGATACTGGCCTATGCTGAAATATCAAAGTCTCTGCAGAGCACACACATGGCCAAAAAGACTGAGACCAACTGACCTTTGACCCTGACCGACAGTGTAACTTGAGAAGACACTGTCAAGGACTGACTCTGGGGTGACTGACCAAACTTGACTTTACAACCTGACAGTGTGAGTGTGAGTGTGAGTGTATGTCTGCATGTGATCAGTGCAACTGCATGATTTAAAACAATGACTAATCAAGCATGCTTCTGGACTAACACATTATTCTGGGGCTCCGTGGGAAATGAGAGGTTTCCTACAATTCCACAAAAATTGGAAAACCGTACAGGTGACCCGTTTCTAATCTACTTGATATTTCACTCCCACAGGAGGTGGCAGTTTGCAGAATGTGAAACTCAAACTAAAACATGAAGATTCTGTTTCTTTTAGGACTGAAGGATGGAGAGAAACACTTAATTTCACTGAAGTGTTTACTGTGGAAATGATGGATGTATATTTGGGAAAAATGTTGGGTATTTTTTATAATCCCTTATTACCTGAAGGTTTTCTTCCCATACAGGATTTTGGTTACACATGAGTTATGTGTAAAAAGGGGGAGTGTAAACTTTACAATGTACATTTTTCATTTAGGGACTGAAGGGAACCTGCTGCCCCAACTCGATTGTTCAATCTGACCATTGATTGACAGTTTTAGAATGGACCTGCTCCATATCTGGGGATAAGATACTGTTTGAGGAATGTTGACATGTTTCTAATATTGATTGAGTTATAACAGGTAACATAGATGCAGAATCAGTGGCCAAAGGGCTACTGTGAGAGATGTAATTTCAGAATGGAATACTGAGGAAGTTGACCGGTGAGTAATGTTTCAGGTATTAAAGTAACTGAGGTTTGAAATGTACAAAGAACATATTACAGTTAAAGCTAAAACATAGTAATGTAATGAGACAGAATGTAATTTAGACAACATCATAACTAGCCTGGTAAAGAAGTAAAAGCCATAGACTTTATTGTTTAGGTCATTATGGGGATATACATTTCATCTAAATTCATAATGGAAAGACATTTGATGACAGTTTGTTGGAATTCTGTATTCATTTTTTCAGCTTGATAATATCTAAGCACTGACCGGTAGAAGCAGTATCACCAGGAAATCATTCACTTTGTCAGTATCATGATTTTGGTTGTTTCTGAATCCATAACATTAGTGTGTTTCTTTACCAGAAACATTAGCAGTTCATATTATATTTAGATTTTAAATGGGATCTCAGGGATTTCATTAAGAATAACACAGACGCTTGTCAGAAACTCAGAGCTATTGAAATATGTTATTTGGTTCACCTAGAGATGTTGGAGTTTTGTTTTGTTGCCACAGGCCAAGTATTAAGATTCTGAAGCTGCACTGGCAGATAGGAGGTCTACAATTAATTTAGAAAACCTGTTCACAGACGTCTGTTATTTTTAAGAGACCCCACCAACAGGCTCCAAGCTGCTTACGCAATGGTGGGTCAAACAGCGGAGGGCCCCGGAGCCCTGAGCGTAGGCTTGAGGGATTTGTATCAGATTTCTCCACACAGGTTGGTGATGCCAAAGGGGGACACGAGACGCAGGAGGCGGACACAGCAGAGTTCGTCTGGCTGAAGGTCATCAGGACAAAGTGGCTCAACCCCAGGCTCTCCGGCCCCGACCGAGTGACCCAGCGGATCTCTCATGCCGTCCGCGTGGGAGGAAAGGGGGACAGCTCGTACCACGGGAGCCAGTGTGCGGCGAGGAAAACACCTGCTAGGACCGGGGATGACATCAGGATGGACGTGATCCTCGCAGAGGAGGTCGACTCGGAAGCTGTCATCAGTGGACGGGAGGAGCAGGATCCTGAGGACATCCCTACAGCAGACGACTCGGAAGCTGTCATCAGTGGACTGGACGAGAACGACCCTGAAGACATCCCTACAGCAGACGACTCGGAAGCTGTCATCAGTGGACTGGACGAGAACGACCCTGAAGACATCCTTACAGCAGACTACTTGGAAGCGGTTGTCAGCGGGCTGGGGGACTTGTCGAGGCAGCAGAGGAGTCTACTTCTCTCTGATCAGTTCCACCAGTGAAAGGAAAGCCGCATCTCCCCCTCCCTATCAGCTGCCCTTGTTGGCGTATTCCTCTGAGGGGGGCGGGCTGATGATTCACCACACAAGGAGACTGCTTGCTTTCTAGCGCTCAGGTTCCACCTCTGATGGTTCCTTCACTGCCATGGAAGAT
The DNA here is from genome assembly GCA_902827135.1 of Harpagifer antarcticus. Lineage (NCBI taxonomy): Eukaryota > Metazoa > Chordata > Actinopteri > Perciformes > Harpagiferidae > Harpagifer > Harpagifer antarcticus. The sequence goes on from CADEHL010000132.1 coordinate 2,635,183, forward strand.
GGTGTTCTGTTCCCAAACGTTCAAGTACTTTGGGTCTCAGTTTCTGATAGATTTATACAATATTGGGGGACAGACACAGTAGAAAAGAATGATAGTAGATATGTTTCAAAATGCCTTGTGTAAGTTTATCTCTTGAGAGATAAAAAGGGGGAATTGAAGATTATTATAATCTGATATTTGGGAAGTGTGTTACATTAGAAATGGCAGAAAGTCTTGTTGCAATTTCCAGATATTGAAAGAGGCCCCTGGAGTTTCTCTGGTAATTATCAATAGTAGCAGTTAAGTGAATACTGTTCAAACAATACCTGTGTTTGTGTTTTGTATTGATTTCTCTGTTTTATCCTTTCATAAATGTGAGGACTAAACTTGCTTCGAACATTCCTGGGTGCCTGGGTGCTAAACAGGTTTTATTGCTCTCTGTGTCACGATCTGTCCGTGTTGTGTTTTGTCTTGTCTTTTTCTGTCTTTAGTTTCCTGTTTTATTTTGTAAAGTGTTCACCCCCCGTTTCCTGCCTGTTGTAATCTGTCTGTGATTCCCTGTCAGTTTCCCTGGTGTGTCTAATTTACCCGATTGTGTTCACCTGGTGTCCCTGTGTTTTCTCCTCCCTCCTCACCTGTGTCTTGTTTGTGTGATTAGTCTTGTGTGTATTTAAGTTCTGGTTTTTCTGTCTGTCTTTGTCGGTTCGTCTTGTGTTATGACCTGGTCTGCGGTGAGTGTTCTGTTCTGTCTTTATGATTATGTAGCCTTGAAATAAAGGAGTCATTTTGTCACTATAATCTGCATTTGGGTCCTACTTCCCACACACACCGTAACATTACGAACCGACCAAATATGGGCCCAGCAGATCCGTTTGAGCAGGAACTTTTGGATTTGACCTTTTCTTTGTCTGTCTGCGCTCATCGATGGATGGGAGCGTCCAGTGTTCGGCAGAAGAGGGCCGCTCTGGTAGAGGCGCACCGGTTGGCAGCAGAGAGACTATGTTTTGTGGAGTTCTTACCTGACTGGATTTTGGACTTCCTTGAAACATGTGATTCCCGGCCTGCTAGCCCCAGGCATGCTAACTCCATGTCTCCCAATTCCCAACCTGGCACCATACGCCTTGGTGGGTTCCGCCTGAAGTCAACCCGTGCTTCTGCCCCAGTTCCTGCTCCGGTCCAGGAGTTGTATTCCGGAACTCGTCTGGCTTCTGGAGGTCCACGGAGTATTCAGGCGGCTGCTAAGAGGAGTCGTCGCAAGGCCAGGTTAGCCCGAGCCCCAGCAGCCATGGTTCCGGCTACAGAACCGGCCCACACAGCCATGGTTCCGGCTCCAGTGCCGGACCCAGCAGCCATGGTTCCGTGCCCCAGTACCATCCCACATAGCCATGGTACCGTGCTCCAGTACCATCCCACACAGCCATGGATCCGTGTTCCGGTTCCTTGCCCAGCAGCCATGGTTCCGGCTCCAGTGCCGGCCCCAGCAGCCATGGTCCCTGCTCCACAACCGGACCTTAGAGCCATGTTTCCGGCTCCAAAACCGGCCCACACAGCCATGATCCAGGCTTCAGCTCCGGACCTTACAGCCATGTTTCCGGCTCCAGAACTGGATCTTACAGCCATGTTTCCGGCTCCAGAACCTGCCCATGCAGCCATGGTCCCTGCACCAGAGCTCGCCCATACAGCCATGGTTCCGGCTCAAGTACCGGCCCCATCAGTCATGGTCCCGACTCCAGCTCCTCGTCACCTGCTGACTCATCGGCCGACGCCAGCTCCCCGAGTCCTGTCGGCATACCGGCCGACTCCAGCACCTCGTCTCCTGCTGGCTCCCCAGCCGACGCCAGCACCCCGTGTCCTGTCGGCATACCGGCCGACTCCAGCACCTCGTCTCCTGCTGGCTCCCCAGCCGACGCCAGCACCCCGTGTCCTGTCGGCGTACCGGCCGACTCCAGCACCTCGTCTCTTGTTGGCTCCCCAGCCAACACCAGCTCCCCGTGTCCTGTCGGCGTACCGGCCGACTCCAGCACCTCGTCTGCTGCTGGCTCTCCAGCCGACGCCAGCTCCTCGAGTCCTGTCAGCATACCGGCCGACTCCAGCACCCCGTGTTCTGTTGGCGAACCAACTCTCTCAAGTCTCCCCTCCAGACACTTCTCAAGTCCCCTCTCAAGTTCCTACCGGAGTCCCCGCTCTAGTTTCCTCTCTAGTCTCCTCTCAAGCCCCCTCTCCAGTTCCCTCTCAAGTCTCCTCTCGAGTTCCCTCTCAAGTCACCTCTCGAGTCCCCTCTCGAAATTCCTCTCAAGTCCCCTCTCGAACTCCCTCTCTAGTCTCCTCTCGAGTTCCCTCTCAAGCCCTCTCTCGAGTCTCCTCTCGAAATTCCTCTCAAGTCCCCCCTCGAATTCCCTCTCTAGTCCCCTCTCGAATTCCCTCTCTAGTCTCCTCTCGAGTTCCCTCTCAAGCCCTCTCTCGAGTCTCCTCTCGAGTTCCCTCTCAAGTCCCCTCTCAGGTCCCCTCTCGAATTCCCTCTCTAGTCTCCTCTCGAATTCCCTCTCTAGTCTCCTCTCGAGTTCCCTCTCCAGTCTCCTCTCGAGTTCCCTCTCCAGTCTCCTCTCAAGTCCCCTCTCAGGTCCCCTCTCGAATTCCCTCTCTAGTCTCCTCTCGAATTCCCTCTCTAGTCTCCTCTCGAGTTCCCTCTCGAGTCACCTCTCAAGTCAACTCTCCAGTGTCCTCTCGAGTCACCTCTCAAGTTTCCCCTCAGGTCTCCTCTCGAGTTCCCTCTCAAGTTCCCTCTCAGGTCCCCTCTCGAGTTACCTCTCGAGTCACCTCTCGAGTTCCTTCTCAAGTCAACTCTCCAGTGTCCTCTCGAGTCACCTCTCAAGTCAACTCTCCAGTGTCCTCTCGAGTCACCTCTCAAGTTTCCCCTCAGGTCTCCTCTCGAGTTCCCTCTCAAGTCCCCTCTCAGGTCCCCTCTCGAGTTACCTCTCGAGTCACCTCTCGAGTTCCTTCTCAAGTCAACTCTCCAGTGTCCTCTCGAGTCACCTCTCAAGTCAACTCTCCAGTGTCCTCTCGAGTCACCTCCCAAGTCAACTCTCCAGTGTCCTCTCGAGTCACCTCTCAAGTTTCCCCTCAGGTCTCCTCTCGAGTTCCCTCTCAAGTCCCCTCTCAGGTCCCCTCTCGAGTTACCTCTCGAGTCACCTCTCGAGTTCCTTCTCGAGTCCACTCTCCAGTTTCCTCTCAAGTTCCCTCTCAAGTCCTCTCTCGAGTCCCCACTCAAGCCCCATGTCCTGTCCAGTTGGAGGTCCCGCAGACTAGTCTTCTGCCGGGGGTCCTGCCAACCCCATGTCCTGTACCGTTGGAGGTTCCGCTGGGGGTCCTGCCAACCTCATGTCCTGTCCAGTTGGAGGTCCCGCAGACTAGCCCTCTGCCGGGGGTCCTGCCAACCCCATGTCTTGTCCAGTTGGAGGTCCCGCAGACTAGCCCTCTGCCGGGGGTCCTGCCAACCCCATGTCCTGTCCAGTTGGAGGTCCCGCAGACTAGCCCTCTGCCGGGGGTCCTGCCAACCCCATGTCTTGTCCAGTTGGAGGTCCCGCAGACTAGTCTCCTGCCGGGGGTCCTGCCAACCCTTTGTCCTGTCCCGTTGGAGGCCCCGCCGACTACTCTCCTGCCGGGGGTCCTGCCAACCCCATGTCCTGTCCTGTTGGAGGTCCCGCCGACTACGCTCCTGCCGGGGGTCCTGCCAACCCTATGTCCTGTGCCGTTGGAGGTCCCGCCGTCTACTCTCCTGCCGGGGGTCCTGCCAATCCTATGTCCTGTGCTGTTGGAGGCCCCGCCGACTACTCTCCTGCCGGGGGTCCTGCCAACCCTGTGTCCTGTCCCGTTGGAGGCCCCGCCGACTACTCTCCTGCCGGGGGTCCTGCCAACCCTTTGTCCTGTCTCGTTGGAGGTCCCGTCGTCTACTCCCCTGCCGGGGGTCCTGCCAACTCCTGGTCCTCTTCCGTGGGGGATCCTGCCGAAGCCTGTCCCGCCGGCTCCGGTTCCTGTCCGGCCGACACCGGGTCCTGCCCGGCCTCCGGAGTTGTCTGGCCTTCGCCCCACTATGGACTCTGCCTTGCCCCCGGGCCGTCCGCCCGAGACCCCCACCTTGGACTCTGCCTTGCCCCCGGGTCGTCCGCCCGAGTTCCCCACCATGGACTCTGCCTTGCCCCCGGGCCGTCCGCCCGAGACCCCCACCTTGGACTCTGCCTTGCCCCCGGGTCGTCCGCCCGAGTTCCCCACTTTAGACTCTGCCTTGCCCCCGGGCCGTCCGCCCGAGATCCCTTCCTGGTCCCCTACTGGGCTCCTGGGTGGTCAGCTTAGTCCCGTCCTCCGGACCCCCTCCACCCACCCTGGTGGCCTAGGGATACGTCCCTCCTCCGGACCCCCTCCACCCACCCTGCTGGACTGTGTGGGATTTTTGTTTTTGGGGTTTAGGGACGTCTGGGATCCGTCCCTTGAGGGGGGGGGTTCTGTCACGATCTGTCCGTGTTGTGTTTTGTCTTGTCTTTTTCTGTCTTTAGTTTCCTGTTTTATTTTGTAAAGTGTTCACCCCCCGTTTCCTGCCTGTTGTAATCTGTCTGTGATTCCCTGTCAGTTTCCCTGGTGTGTCTAATTTACCCGATTGTGTTCACCTGGTGTCCCTGTGTTTTCTCCTCCCTCCTCACCTGTGTCTTGTTTGTGTGATTAGTCTTGTGTGTATTTAAGTTCTGGTTTTTCTGTCTGTCTTTGTCGGTTCGTCTTGTGTTATGACCTGGTCTGCGGTGAGTGTTCTGTTCTGTCTTTATGATTATGTAGCCTTGAAATAAAGGAGTCATTTTGTCACTATAATCTGCATTTGGGTCCTACTTCCCACACACACCGTAACACTCTGGGGGAGGGGAGCAGAGAGGGAAGTCTGAAGAATGTGTGTGTGTGGAAGCTGCAGGCATACGAGCCAGATGTGTTTGTTTTGCTTCAAACTAAAAGACTGTTTCCGGATCATCTCAGCTGGCGCTCGCTGATACGCTACGAAAGCCCATCGTTTATATATGGGCCAATAGATGACCTGTATGGGGGTAGCATCCACACAGCTCCTCCCTTGTTTTTACAATATCTCCTGTTGAGTCCTGGTGTTCGCTCTTTTTTACTCCTGCCGTCCAGATGAAAAGATCTCCCGGCATCAGAACCAGAGCAGGGAGTGGGGGCCCGCCCCACCCCTTTGAAAGTGTATTGTATTATTACCTTTTATTATTAAAACAGATTATTGTTTAACCCTCATCCTGGCTGTTTTGAGTTTTCCCTCTTTTAAAGCACACTCATATAGGATCGGCGCAGAGCAGAGATATCTGCGCCAACAGGCTGTCCTTGGTTTTGCCCCTGGAAACCTCCGAAACCCCCTCTTCCCGCGACCGACCTCTAAACCCGCCCCTCTGCTGCTGGAAACCAGTGTTATAGCCATATTGGGGCTGGTTATAGGATGGTGCCGGGCCAGGATAACCCCCGGGAGCCTGCCAATGTGGCTGCTGCCCTTGACTAGTGCCCACATGTGGTTGGGGCGCAACGGAAGGCTGCTCAGGTACCACTACCGGGTGAACAATCAACTGCTTGGCACTTTTCTTCTCACTCTGCACTGCTTTACGGGTTATCTCGAGTTGTGTACGGAGAAGCTGCACCCTCAACGTTTCCTCCTCGGTTTTCGCTTTGGTCAACTCCTTATTGTACTTGCCTAAGTGGTGGGCCAAATGCCGTTCCCACGTGTGTGTGTGTGTGTGTGTGTGTGTGTGTGTGTGTGTGTGTGTGTGTGTGTGTGTGTGTGTGTGTGTGTGTGTAGGCAGGTGATCTGCCTCGGGATTATCCTCCATAAGGGTTTTGATATCCGTAGGTACTGCGGCTAGGATGGCTTTACGAAACATTTGTTTGTGTTGGTCGTTGTTTTCAGGACTACAATCAGTGGCTGCAGTGTACTGCTGTCGAGACCTGAGCAACATGGTTGCGGCAGCCTCTCCGGTAGTGTTCATTTCGTCAGCTATTTTTTAATTTAGTTTTTGTCTTAGTCCTGTGTTAAATTTCCGTTTTAGTCATATTCAGTCACCTTCATCCTGTTTTTATTTAGTCAAGTTTTAGTCGACTAAAAGTCTGTGCATTAGAGTCTTATTTTAGTCGACTAAAACAGTAAATATTTTAGTCAAGATTTAGTCGACTAAACGTCTGAGCATTTTAGTCTTATTTTAGTCAAAGAAAACTAATTATTTTAGTCTACTTTTTGTCAATGAAAACTGTTGAGTCATTTTTAGTCATCAGATTATATAGAACATTTCAGTCAAACTAGTCTAGCCAAAACTAATAATTTGTCATTTTAGTCAAACTTATTTCACAATAAGATTATATCTTGTCCTTATTTGATGAAAAACACAGGTTGAATTAAGAAAGCAGCTTTGCAGAGAGTATCTGGTCAGGTTTGTGGTGTTTTTACCAGCTGTGTTATGGCCACATTGCTTCCCTTTTGATAAAACAATGCATTCGCTTTTTTTCTCCCATATATCACATTGCTTCTTGCTCCCAAGCAGTGGTGGCTTTAGACTTTTTCGTTGTCAGTCATTTTGACGGACAGGATCGTAACATTTCCGTCATAATCCATTATTACCCGGCGAGTGCACAACTTATCACTCACTCGCGCTGACGGGGACGGGGTAGGCCTATTCGGTTAACACGAGTGCGACCACTGCTCCCAAGCCCTGTTGTTGCCATTTTATTTTCTGTTAAATAAGGTTAGTTAGACCATGAGTTAGACCCGAGTCTTCTTGACAATTCACAGTGTGCCGCTGCCCGGTGTAATTCAAATGTACCGATCACGCGCATCACAGACACAGAGCTGCTGCCCAGCCGCAGCACCGGAAATGGAACTGCTGGGAGAAAAACTGAGTCAGAGATGTAACGTTATCTTTGATAATATTTCGTCTCCTCATTTTTCGTCAACGAAAGTAAAGAGAGATTTTGGCATAGTTTTTATTTAGTAAACTACATTTTCGTCTCGTCACTTTTCGTCAACGATATTGCATGATGATTTTGTTACAGTTATTGTTTACTGCCGTCTGTGCCGTCTCGTTTTCGTCATGGAAAAAAAGGTCGTTGACGAACATATTTCGTCATAATTTTAGACAATGAAATTAACACTACTCTGTGATGAATGTAAATTTCAGTGAACCGTATCCACCTCCTGTCTGTGGGAAATGGTCTCTCATGGCTTGGCTAAGCATGCTGTGAATGTTGTGCGAAGTGATAGGTTTATCATCGGTAAAGTTTTCCGTACCAGCTCTTTGCTCAACTCTTTTTAGTTCGTAGCTAGATGTCTGTTGTGCTAATATCCGCCGGAAATCCCCGATGCAGATGCTTTGGCCTACGGACATGTCGCCAAATTTCCTCATCCAATGTCTCCCTCCCTCAGTAGGTAGCGGCATTTTGTCAACTAGTGCGTGTATGTCTCCTAGAGTAAAAGGGTGGTAAGCGGTGTTCCCGGTAGGGAGGGCTATTAGTGGGGCCTGTAGTAAGGGGGCCATAAGAGTGTGTGTCGTGGTGTTGTTTGCGGTGTACTGGGATCGTAGCTGTCTGCGGCGGAGCTGGAGGATCTGTTGTTCGGTGAGATCAGTGATTGTTCCTGACATAGTTATTGTGGAGGAAACTTCTGTGTAGCAATGCAGTGGGAGTCACCGACTCATGAAGGAGACACAGGACGAGCAGGAGTTCTGATGTCAAACACTGAGATTTAATACAAGCATCGGCCGGAGAAATTCACATCACAAGTCACACAGTCAAAGGTTCTGACTGCACGGGTGGGTTGCTATGTCAAATCTGATCAGCTTATCTCTCGATAGACCTTTTAAACTAGTTTACAGAGAGCTAATCAGCATATTGGGGGAAGGTATACGTGAACACCTGGACACACTGAATCACTTATCTGACTCATTGGCTCTGTGACCGAGAGTTGACCGGTCATAAAACAGGTAATGTCAACAATAGCTGAGACTTCCCATTCCTTAAGACAGATATCAGACTTAGGGTTCGGTCGTAAAACGTCAACAGACAATAAAGTTAAATATCTTAGGAGTAAGGAAGAATTATTATTTGACACTTAGAGAATATTTCTTCTCTCTCCCTAACAGTCCACTGTTTTTATCATCTTTGATAACCTGAAAACATTAGTCTAATAATAAGTTGGTCAATACTTAAATCAATAGGTGTCTTCAGATTTGAATGTGGTCTCACCGTACATCAATTTACATCACAAAGTAGAATAAGACTGAAACATTCAACCACAATGATTGACACAGACAATCACAATAGAAACTCATCTCTTATCAATGTTTGGATCATCTGTTGTCAAAAGCACAATAATGAACGCACATAAAACACAGACGCATAATAGCAAAAACATCTTCTTTAAAATAATATGTTTTAACATGTAACCATTAGTTGATCTCACTTATCAAACTATAAAATCAAAACCAGCTTGCAGTTTAAAGATTTAGTTTAAGGCAATCACTAGTCAAATGCATTTAAAACATAGGATCATAAGAGATCCAGGTGAGGTATAAAATCAGGATCATAACAGATCCAGCTGAGGTATAAAATCAGTTAAGGTATAAAATTCACAGTGGTGATTTGATCCATTTGTAATCTGCAAAGTTAAAGCGTCCTCACTTTTAGGATTACTTTACGTTTACTTCATTACATATTAAATCAAAAGACTATGGCATGATAACATAATTACATTACTTCAACTATCAATTATTATGTCATTTCAAAATCTGAAGGGAAAATTAAACAATTCTCAAAATGTTTAACAATCTGAAAAGGAAACATTAGGCAAATATTCAAAGACTTTTGTAAAAACCTGGAAAGGAAGGTTTAAACGTTTAAAACTTGAAACATCATTTTAGGTCTGTCTGAGCATGGGTAATACGTTGAAAAGTAGTGTTGTTAAGCCTGATTGCTGGACGATTAAGGATAGTAACATTATCCGTTATAATATTAGAAATATCTTATTGTTCAATACCTTATAATCTGAAAATATTAATTAATTTATTTTGTTTAGTGTGAAAGTGTAATCTGATCTGACAAAATATATTTATCACCACTATTTAACACATATCTGTTCATCGGAAATATAAAAACAATAATTAATTGTACATCTGTAAACATCTGGTCATTCAATTCAAATGTTATCTTTGTACAAGAGCTGGAAGAACATGTCCCCCTGACTCGTTCTCCTCCTCTCTTTATGACACAGAATGTCTGGTGTGTAAAGGCATCCTGATACTGTAGATTAGCACTGAGGTGCTGATTGGCTCAAAACTCTTCTTCATCAGAGCGCCATATTTCAACCCCCCCCCAATTGCTCTGCTTTTGTGTGGCTCATTCAGTGAGCACTGTAGTTGATCCCCCCCAGTGAAATGGAGGCTCATCTGCCTGCATTCCTTCTGCTATTTGCTTGAGAGCAGTGCAACTGCCTATTCCAAATGGCACATCCAGATGCCCCCCCCCCCCCCCCCCCCCGTGATGGGAGAGGTTAGGAAGACATCTGCTCCTCCAAGAAACATGGAACCTTGTATGAAGCCTCTGAAGCCCTCGCGCGTCCTGCAGGGTTGTCTGCTTGAGCCCACCGAGCAGAAAGATGAAGAAGCATCCCATCTCCTCAGAAAGTTGAAGAGTAGAATCCTCTCATCTCGAACGACCTCGTGCCTCCTTGCACGTCGCTGGGGGTGCCCTCTGCAGCCGGAGAGTGTGATCCTCTCTCTCTGACCCTTGGCCTTCAGAGCTGTCCTAGTTATTGGGTTAACACTTGATAGGGATGTTTTCCTGAGTGAAGACAACTCAAGGTAATGGATTAGCACATTATCATTCAACTACAAAAATAGGATAGGCCCCCCCTTCCTGACACACGCACATGCGTAATTGTAGGGTTTGTGTTAGTCATTTAACATGCAAGAATCATATACTCATCAGTCCAAAGCAGAGAAATGTTATTTTAAGTTAAATGTGAGCTAGTCCCTGTGGATATAACCCCTTCTCAATGATTCTAAATGTTATATTAATTCACCATTTACCGTTTGATAAAAGATTAGTTTAAGTACATTTCCTCTTCCATAAAACATAGGTTTGAGAAATGAATGTTCCAATATGAAATAAATTACTCAATATAATTGACTCTCACCTCCCTTTTCTTACATATGTCACATATGTAATAACAACGTAGGAGTCTATTTAAACATGGTTTCGTCTATAAGCTATTAATCAAGAAGACGCAGTATCAGTATGCAACTCGCAAATATCTCTTCTCTCTTTCCTATCCCTCTCTTCCCTCTTCTCTCTATTCTCTCTTCCACATCTCTCTCTATTCTCTCTTCCTCATCCCTCTCTCTTCCTCATCTCTCTCTCATCCTCATCTCCCTCTTTCCTCATCTCCCTCTTTCCTCACTTCCCCATATCTTTCTCTTCTCACTTTCCCATGTCTTTCTCTTCTCACTTTCCCATGTCTTTCTCTTCTCACTTTCCCATGTCTTTCTTCTCTCACTTCTGTTAGATATGAAATAAAACATACGAGTCCATGTAAGCATGGTATATAGATCATAATCCATTACTCGAGAAGACTCGGTATCACCTGTGCGCAGCTCACAAAAAACAATTGTGAGAAACATATATTATGCAGGAAATGCATACCTCTGAAAAGCATAGCCGATGCAGGAGGAAAAGCTTCAACCCCCTTAACATCTGAGTTACCACTGAAGGCATAGCATGAATGATAGTGGGCGTCTGAGGGTGTCATTACTGAGAAATGACAAACAAATTCAAAACCTTACATTTGAAAACAGGTTTGCATTACTCCACTCAAGGTGACGTTATCATTGGAAACAATGAAAATGAACTGTTTTGATGTAGAATCAATCAATTGAATCGTCAGAGCAGAACAGAATGGTTGTATTGTGAGTACCGTGCAGCCTCTAGTTTTACCAGGTGGAAACATGGTCCATATAATGTGAATACATGCAGAATTAGACAGCAAGAGGCCCCTGACATTAGGCCTATACTAAAAATAGTAGGGGCTTTTAACAGCTTGCCAACTTACAGGCATCCTCTGCATAGCAGTATGAATAGCCTTAAAAACAAACAACCCACTCTGTGGTAACGAGAGTCATATTTCTGACCCAAATGCCCTAAGTGAAGTCGTTAGTCTAATCTGACTGACCCAAGGGTTGGTGCTGGTGTGACAGGGAGGCTTCCAAGTGTTCAACGCCAACCCAGTCTCATGGCATTTCCTGTTCACCAACACGATTTTTAATCTATTGATTCGTGTTCACCAACACGATTTTCCCCTTTTTTTTTCGTGTTGCACAGCACGATTTTAAAAGCAATGTATTTCTACTGGTAATGACGCTCATGGAAGCACGGCATTCGTTTGTGTCGGCTGCCCTTAAAGGCAATATGAGCGTCCATTCTCATTGGATAACGGAGAATTGTACACCCGGAAGTTCGTATTTCCCATAATAAGAAGTTGCCAGTATTAAACTGTGTACATCCCTGGAGGTTTAGGGGATAGGAAACACTCAAATTTAAAACATATAATTAATAAATGGGTGAAAATTGCTTGTGCCCATAATGGGCAGCATTAATATATACCCACATGCCAGCTAAGGTCAGAAGAGCTTTATTTAACAGCTGGTCTTATGTTTGTGACCCCTGTTTTTAATTGATAACATGACATTACATTAATTGATAAGCCTGAAACATGCACTTGTCAAGGTTCAGAGGCACATTTTGCAAATATGGCAGTAGCCATCGATCAGCTTAAGATAAGATATACTTTATTGATCCCAAGTTTGAACATTTGCGTTACATCACCATGTGTAACAGTTGTAAATATGCAGTGGTGTTTATTTGTAAATCATTTAGTATAATCAAACAAATTCTATGTTTTATATTTAACAATTCTGTGTTCTTTATTTATTGATTGTTCAATACCTGACAAGGCCGGAGATGAAATATCTACATACATCTTATAAGAGTATAATACATTATAATATCAGTTAAAATAAGTGCTTCAACATAGTTAACATTGCTGGAGGTATGCACAAATATTGATAGATGTCTTGTAATGCACTATTGAGGAACCTGCGACCCAAGTTTTTCATTCAATGCATAACTACACCATAGTTGTGTAGGCCTATATGATATGTCAATACACCTTAGAAAATCTTGAAATCTTGAAAGGGATGTGCAAAATAGTCATTATATACAGTCTTTAATTAACTATTAGTAGAGAATAACGAGTAATGAATATACTTTATAGGGATCCTATTAATATCTAATAATAAAAATAATGAAATTCAATAACATGCTTTTACCACTAGGTGTCCCTTTCTATCAGCTGTGCACCTTTATGGTGTAAATACAGCCTATCTACCAATTGGATCAAATATAAAAGTCAGCCGAATTAGTGTTGATACTGCAAGGAGACGTATTGTGTGAAAAGAAATGTAAGATGTTGTTTAATGGCTGATATATTTATGATCCACGTCACGTTTTCAGTTCCTCATGTTTGTCTAGAAGTCTTCTCATCAGGGCTCTATAAATACATAACTACGGCAGGTATGTAATATTTAATGCAGCCGAACCGTGTATTACAATGCCGTTATGTGATGACTTTCAAAGAGAAAAGCAAGCACACTCGGAATAAAGTATTATTTTTTTTTTTTTTTATGTTTTCGGTCTGTTTCCGGTATTTGTTAATGACGATGTGCTGTGAGATGTGAGACTGGAATTGCACAGGGGAAAATAACGCTATAAGGCTATCTTTAGATGCGGATTTTGTTAAACTAATATGTTTGCGCTGTGGATCAACACTATACAGTGACGGGGAAGGGGGTAGCAATAAAGATAGAAACAGTTACACAACATAACAGAAATAATATCGATAGCAGCGTCCCTAGCAACCACCTTGGTAACAATGAAAACTTCCTGAAGTAATCTTCGTAATAACTAGCAAACTAAAGATCATGTCCATCCACTGCACACATAATCTGAAATAACAACTCATATTTCTCGCATCAAATGACATCAAAACGCATTTTAATGGCCAAACTAACTTTAAAATAGGCATTTTCCACCGAGAATAAAACGAAGTTCGGCCATGTTTTTTTTTTCTGCAGGGAGAAATTTGAAGATCATGTGACATAGACGCCAGCCATTGGAACGAATGGTGAAAAAAAACGGGGTTTGTCAAACAGAGCACATGATGTAGTCCAAACGATAGCTGGGGATTCTGGGTAGTGTAGTGTCTTCTGCCATCCTTTACTCCGAAAAAATATTTGTTTCTCTGAATCGAAGGGGAAAAATACAAAAGCATTGCACACAATTTAAACCAATCAATGTTGTGTAATTAACAAGGATAATCTGGTGTTTTTTAGTCGATGAGTAGTGCAGATATCACTGTAAAATCAATCGACAGTAAGGGGAATACTTACTTCCGGGTGTACAATTCTCCGTTATCCAATGAGAATGGACGCTCACATTGCCTTTAAGGGCAGCCGGTAGAAATACATTGCTTTTAAAATCGTGCTGTGCAACACGAAAAAAAGGGGGAAATCGTGTTGGTGAACACGAATCAATAGATTAAAAATCGTGTTGGTGAACACGAAATGCCATGAGACTGGGTTGTCAAAGCAGATGTCAAGCTTTCAGTTCATGGCTCGGTGGGGGGGAGCAGACCCACGTGAGACAGTATCAACGGCTGTAATGTTCAGTTTGAGGAGCGTCATTCTCTCTGGGAGCAGGAAATGGTGTCCATTCTCGGACCAGACCATTAATGTCATGTAGAGCAGCCATAGCATCTCTGTGACTGCACTCAGCCGGACTGTAGCAGGGCAGAACTGGGCGACTCTTAGTGAAGCCGTCCAAGGCCGTAGACAAAATGGAACCATGTACTAACAAAAAGGACACAGGGTCATCAATGTCTCTCTTTACCATTGGCCTAATCATAAAACAAATTAGTTGGAAAAATGTGGAACACTAATCCATCATGTGAAATGTTGAGTTAATTTAAATAATTACTTATGGGTTGAAATCAAATTAACATTAACATTAGAACTAAAGTCAGTTAAAATTGGACTTACACGGATCAGAATCTAATCAATACACCATTTTCCCAGCTCTGTAATGAAAAGGATAACAAGCAGGGATGCAAACTTGTCACCTTTCCGCGAAATTCGCCGTTTTGAATCCAAAATAGGTTGTTTGTGTGATTCATGTAGATCTGCAATACACATATTTTTGGGGTATGGGGGGGGTCTGGGACCCGGAGTAATCTGCGGCCGCGAGCTGTTATGTGCCATCATGACACGCCTGGTGTTCTTTTTTTATATATTATAATGAATGCTCGAGTCTTCCTGCCTGTCGGCTCTGCTCATGGATGTATAATAAGGCTCTGCTGCTCCGCGAAGATGGTCTAGCTTCAGCAGCTACATTACCTACAGGTGCGTTCGTTAATATTAACTGTGTGGTCCGGAGTCACTGTGGCACAGACTGGACCGCTGGTGAACAGCTGTTAGAACGGGGCGTTCAGGTGTTCAGAGTAGAGCTCCCTGTCGGAGCGGCAGAACGTGATGTGAACTAAAAAATGTTTTTGTCGCAATATTATTTAAGGAATCGTTGAGCTAGCTAACTAGCATACATTGTCACTATCTGCTAACGTTAGCAAAATGTTACTCAAGTAAAAGTATAAAAGTATTCTCATCAAAATAAAGTGAAAGTAGCGACAGTAAAAGTAGTCGTTGTGCAGTTTGGTCCATTTCAGAATAATATATATGATATGTTTTATAATGATTGATCATGAAAGTGTTCTCAAAGCTGGTAAAGGTGCAGCTCGTTTGAATGACTTTGTATACTGCTGGGTAGCTTGTGGATTTACTCCAGGTGGAACTAAAGTCTGATTTAACACTTGATTATATTTCACATCATTCATCCAGATCTGTAAAGTAACTAAATGTATTCAATACATGTAGTGGAGTAGAAGTACACCATGTACCTCTGAACTGTAGTGGAGTAGAAGAACAAAGTCGCAAAACATTTAGTTTAGTTTAGTTTATTTATTTATAGTGTCGTGGACAGTCCCCATCGATGAACTGTCACAAAAACAGTAAATGGTGCAGCTTTAGCCGACATGGTTAATTTCCAGCTGTTGTCCCCGGCCAGATGGTAATAGACACCCTTACAATTACAATATATCAACAGCATTAGTTATACAAAAAATATAAAATAAAATAAAAAGGAGGAAAGACAAGTAGATACCGGTGTGAGGATAAAAGAGAACAATAAACAACACACGTTACTATATACAGTACATGTCACATATAGCACATCACAATCACATCACAGAAACGAGGGGCAACATCCATGATCACAACATGTAACACAACATGTAACACTCACGCCATACTCAACGCAGACTAGTGTGTGCAGGTGTAGTTCTCAGTGAACCATGTTTTTAAGTGAGCTGTGAAGGTGGGAAGTGTATGTATGTCTTTGATTTGAGTGGGTAGAGAGTTCCAGTTTTGAATTGCTGTGACCGAGAATGATGACTGACCAAAAGTACTCTTCCTGAATGGGACTGATAGGTCGCCACGTGTGGAGCTTCTAGTGGTCAGTCTGGTGTTGTTACGTTGAGTAACCAATGAGCTAAGAGGTGGGGGGGCTGTATTGTGCAGGATTTTGTAAACCAGAATGAACGATGTTCCTATACTTTATTAAATCTTCCCAACTCAGGATGTTATGCTTGTTGAGGATGGCACAGTGATGGGAGCGGTTAGGTTTCTGGTACGGTACTTTGAGGGTTTGTTTGTACAGGGTTGCTAGTGGCTTCAGTGTGGAGCTGTTAGTTTGCCCCCAGCTTGTCAGACAGTATGTAAGATGCTTAAATACTTAAATAAAGTACAAGTATCTCAAAATTGTACCCAAGTATAGTACTTGTTGAGTTTATGAACTTAGTTACTTAACACCATTGGCTATACAGATAGAAAGACTAAGCCTTGCACAGAGGCATGAAAATACATTTTCAAAATGCTCAACAGTGCTGCCAAAATTATAAACTGACTGCTACACAATTAAAATAAATGCTTTTATATATTTCTATTAGATGTGACTCTTTAGCGTTTCTGTTATTATTACCACTGCTGCTTTAGTTGTTCTGACTGCTAAAATCATGTTATTCCTCATTTTAAAGCTGATATTCCGTGGGGTCGGGGGGCTCGGATCCTTGTCACCTTTTTCATACCTGATGAGTTTGCATCCCTGACAAGACTAGGTACATTACAGGAGTGTTAAAACACCCAAACATGCCCACGTATCGTATTTTAGTACAGATGAGAGGACAAGGTCTAATGTTGTGAACGAAATGATCAAGTCAAAGCTTCAGTATTTTATCTTATGTAGCACATTTAATTCAATAATTATTGTGTGTGTGTATGGGTGTGTGTGTGAGCAGCTTGTCTGCCCAAGGTTTAAAGCCAGCAGTGAGAATGTTTATGAGAAACAATTCGTAGCTTAGACTGAACTCGAAGGAAACTAGATTGCAACATTATACTCCTTTAAAAAATTGCTCAATTCATTTAACACATTTATTATGCACACAATAAAAACCTCAACAAATATATTAATCCTGGCTTAACCAGCGACCTTTACTCTATTGTTCATAAGCTCAGTAGTTTAACAACTATTAGAATTGTAGTAATGTCTGTAGACCAATTGTACTAGAAATAATTTGAAACAGTTTAATAAAGAATGTTAAACTATATTTAAAACTGTAATTGAACTTCAACTTATATCAATTATCTGATTCCAGTGGCCAGTTGGAATAGACAATCAACAAAGTTTCCATTTTGCAGCAACAGCGCAAAAGGTTTCAACCACAATTAGTATTATTATAGTCTAGTTCTGTCTTATCTGCTTTGTTTCGGAATGTGTTCAATACATTACATTTTTTATTCATTATTACCATACAATACATAGATTAAGAATAAATGAAACAAATAATATAACATTGACCTAATTGAGCAGACAGATTTTTTGCAACCCTGATCTCCTCAGGCCGGTATTTACGACCAGCAGTGATGCCTCTGAGGGTCTCAGGGTGTAATCAATCAATCAATCAATGTTTATTTATATAGCCCAATATCACAAATGTTACATTTGTCTCAGTGGACTTCACAGTTTGTACAAAATATCAGTATGACAATACGACACCCTCTGTCCTTAGACCCTCACATCGTACAAGGAAAAACTTCCGAAGAAAACCCACAGTTTAAAGGGAAAAATGGGAGAAACCTCAGGGAGAGCAACAGAGGAGGGATCCCTCTCCCAGGACGGACAGACGTGCAATAGATGCCGTGTGTAAGACAGATGCAGGACATAAAAACACTTCATTTTTGCAGCACATTTGCAGCACATTTATACTATAATATATAAATTTGCTTTACATCTTTACATTATTTATTTTTCTCAAGTCATTTACTTTTGGTGAGATAACTAAAGTTTAGTTCATTTTACCCTGGCTATGGACTGATTCATTATTAGTTGTTACAAAGCATACACAAGACGGCGGGTAGGCAAACCAATATAGAAACAATTAGACAAAACAAACATGAACTCGCAATAAACACCAGCGCGACAGCAAAGTTCATCCAGCTCAATTTAGTCCGAATTAAGTGGTTTCAGAGGGGGTAGGGAATTATAGAAATGGAGCACCTACTCGCGCATCCACCCTTGTACAAGTGCTAAGATCGTGCCTGAAGACCGTCCAAAAGCGATAACTAGCTTACCCTCTTGCAACACCACTACTCTATTCTAGTGGTGCTATGCTCCCCCGACCAGGAGAACATAGACTTTTTTCCGCTACCCTTTCTCTCCAAAAGCAGCACAGTTAACTGTAGTCCTACACGACCAGCCTATACACCCGCCATCGAGTTCATCACAATGATGAAACACAGTTTTGTTCTACACTTGCTTGCCACTGCCCACCCGTGATCAATTAGCCTATCATTTTATGTATGCACCCCGGACCGCCACCAGCTGAATCCAGCAACGTAGGCAACACTTCCAAGCAATGTAGGAAATGTTCCTCCAGCAGAGTAGAGAGCTGTGGCGCATCGGGTGATGCACAAACCTCGCGTTGCCCCAGCCTTGCCAGCAATGTAGAAGACGGTCACAAACAGTGCTTTTAAACCATCTCGTTTTTAATAGAGATGGCGGTGGTGTGAGTTAAAGCTATAGACAAAAAGGCTGTGACTTTCTTCCTCTCAGCTGCACGGCTGCAGCCACCCAACAACGGGGGAATATTTACACACACCCCCATGGCTGCTGGTGGCCCCGTGCTGACAGAGGCGATGGGGGGAAATATCTCGGGCTGCTGTCTGAATTAGAAGCCTCAGATTCAGAGGTCAGCTGAAGTTCGCGTAAGGTGACATTGATCTGCTCCCTTTCTAAGCGGTGTTTTTCCTCCAATGTTCTACGTTCTAACTAAATGTTAAGGTCTCTTTTTTCTCGCGTATTGGGTGTGGAAGTACTCCTTAAAGGAGTCAGTAAGACATTTCCTACCATCTTGAAATTTCCCCCCCTGCTACCTCCTGGTCTGACCCGGAGGGTATATCCCCTCCTACCATCTGTAAATTGGACATTGGGGGTGCGTTCGGGACAGGGGGAGAGTAGGGAGGAGGGTCGTTTTGAACTACGGGAGGGGGAGTAGGTTTTGCCGCTGTTTGGACCGCGACCGTGGCTGGGGGTATCCCGGATATGGTGGGAGTTTTTACTGGAGCGCACGCCATGGTTACCCTGTTCATTGCTAGCGCTGCATTGTGACAGATCCTCCTTAGTTTATCTACTAAGTATTTTTCTTTGTTTAGCTTGGATGTGCCTAGGAATCCTGGCTTCTGCTTGTATTGTTCTGCGAGTTTCTTTACCAACTGTCGTTCATTAGTGTTTAGGGCTAGAGCCAGATTTCCGAATGTCTCGTCTCCCCCCACTCTGTCTTCATCTATCATTTTATCATGCAAAGAACTGAGATTCGCGGAGGACTTTTTACGGTCAACCATTTTGATCCCGCTAATAATCAATCTCTCTGCTTGAGCCCATTGGTCTCGTAAGCTCCCCGGTACTGGGGCGCCTAACTCGCGCTCTTCTTGTTCAAATTCTCCTTCCATTCTGACTTCTTGTTTTCTGTATATCTGACTAAGGCTGTTTATGTTCACTTATATATTCTATTTATTCACAGGTGGTTATATTCCCCGTACGGTCTATCCGGCTTTTATAGTGCGATGTATATTTCAACAGATGGAGAAACTTCTAAAAGCGCTTCAACACCCCCTTTCGGCGATGTGGCTTTTAGCAAGGAGTCGGAACCCAGTCTACAGAATCTCTTTATCGTCACGTTTAGCCTTCACGATTAACCCCACAACAAGAGTCTGTGAGATCCGCTCGTTTCAAATTTTGTTTTTGAAAGTTGCGTTTCTCCTCTTGTGATCACCCACATATAACACAACTGCAGTTCTCTTCGAGACTGGAAAGTGTTATTCTTTATTAGTTCCGATGGAGTCTTTAGAAAACCATGAACTTTCTCTACCTTTAACGAGTTAGCCGTATGGTCCTGAGAGACCTACGAGGCCTTTCACCTTCTTCTTACACCCCTCGTTTTATACTTTTGCAAAATAATTTATGTATTGTATTTTTTACCGTAAGACTATGACACTGGAAATGTCCCTGACAACTCTAAAATGTTGGTTCTATAGCCAATCACAGATGTTTAATAGTAACAGGTATCTGCTTACCTTTTAGTTGTAGGGCCCTGGTTTTAGTTGTCAGAGATATTCGAGGTGTCTTCCCTGGACCGTACGTCCGTTGGCTGTCGGTGTTCCTTCTATGAGTCCCTACTCATCACGTCGGGGTCACCAAACTGTTGGAGCACCACCCAGTGGCGTGGTTGAAGGTTCGACTCTGCTCCGTGCCGATCGTTGATGAGTAGTCTTTTCAAGGAAAGGACTTGAACACCGAGGTATGAGATAAGCAATGAGCTGATTTAATGGTAAAAGCAACAGTACAAAATACAGAGTACTCTGGGCTCAATTCTACTATGTGATATACGTATCAGGACAGTCAGTCAGAAGAGAGAACCGAGTATGAATATTGGGACAGTTTACATACAGATTCTGTGGGAGGAGTTGTGTTGGTTGCTCCTCCCTTCATATCTCTAATTGGTGGCTTCACTCCTGGGCAGACCCGAGGCAATGAGTCAGCAGCCGTTGACTCCTTCTGGTTCGCCCCATCTCCTTACAAGGAGATGTTAACAGATGTTTGACACGCTGTGCCCAAAGTGGCAATTTAGCACTCACAACATGAAAGAATGAAACAGAGAGGGATCAATAAAACACAAACACAGGTATAGTTGATCAATTATTATTTCGTTGTACAACAATCAATAATAACGAGGAAAACATTACCTCTGCTCTCAAGCAGTCCTACAGCAATGCTTCCAAGTAGTAGAACTTTACAGAAACATACATAGGACTCTTGACAGGACGCACACACACATTTCCTTACATTAGCTAACACACGATATCACATGTTCTGCCACTGAATGCTATACTTGTATGTTCCAGATATGGAAAATGTACTTATCTCAGGACATCCTTTAGGAGTGGTCAACTAACAAAGGTTAACTGTTTTTATAACCTTTTTTTTTTAAGGCCTTCTCTGAACTTCCTCCAACCTCGATGTCAGCTCACTTAAAATGAATACATCTATTGATAATTCAGAACGACCATTGTCTCTCTAACTGTGTGTGACCCAACTCCGTAACACACATCATATGGAATATCATGTGACATTAAATGAATATACCAGAAATACTGTATTAAACCTTCTGCTATAACACTATAGCTGGAAACTGTGAACACAGGTTACTTTAATCTGATGTTGACTCGTGCACAATAGCCAAGGGAAGTAGGGGTGCTGGAGGTAGGGCTGTGAATGGTGTACATTTGAAAAACTTCATGTTACTGTTGTTGAAATCTCTCCCCACGTTTGTCCGTACCCCCTAAGTAAAATGACTTCCCAGTTCCCGCGGCTATGCTCGTGCATGACGTGTCTGGATCTCTGGATCTGCTACGGTTACGGCTCTGAGTCCCCACGAGTCTGCAGGAAGTTTCACTGATCCACGTCCCTTGAGCCAAACGATAACTTCTGGCAGCTATCCTACTTGCTAAAGGCTAGGCAGATGGACTGGGGTACGTTGTAATGTGATTTTACATGTTATAAGGAGGGTAGCGAGTGACGCAATTTATAGTTTTAATTTGTACGTCACCAGGTGTAGGACTCAAAGGACTCGGGTTACTCGAGAGGGGAGACTCGTCACGACCAGCTCATTACTAGGATCCGGGTTAATGGTCCGGATGAATCATCTCTACCTCAGAGTGGAGGTGTCCTGAGACTGCTGCCTGCAGGCAGGCTCTCATGATAGAACCAGCAGATAAAGACGGGTACAGATATGCATTAGCATTTACTGATGATTATAGTGAGATGATTTTTCCCTACTTTATCAAAGCAAAGAGTGATACAGCAAAGGCTACTGAAAAATTCATAGCGGATACTGCTCCATATGGACACATTAAGTGCATAAGATCTGACAACGGTACTGAATTCACCGGGCATGAGTTTCAAACTTTACTTAGGACGAAAGGGATAAGGCACGAGACAAGTGCCCCATACTCACCTCACCAGAACGGTACTGCTGAGAGAGGTTGGAGGACCTTATTTGAGATGTCACGACGATGCATGCTATTGGAGAGTAACCTCCCAAAGCAGTTGTGGACATATGCTGTACAGACAGCAGCACAGATGGGTGTTACTGTAAGCATCTAGAGCAGACACCATACCGTGTTTTTACTGGCAAAACACCCAACTTGTCCAACATGAAAATATTTGGCTCTGAATGCTACGGGTATAAGCAGGATAAGAAGAAGCTAGATTCTAGATGTGCAAAGGGTATTTTTGTAGGATACGACAAATATAGCCCAACAGCATTCCAAGTATTTTATCCTGAGACAGGGAAAGTCCTGAAACATAGGCTGGTCAAATGCATCACCACGAGTAGCGCAGATAGTCAGACTCAGACAAATCATTATATGGATGATGACACTTATGGAGAAACGATTCCCACAACACCAGCAGGGACAAAAATGGTCAACCAGAATCAGAGAGAGCTTAATGTGGGTGTACAGTCCTATAATGAGGAGAATATTGAGGCTAGTCAGATCCAGACAGATAGTACTCAAAGAGAACAGGGAGAGAGTGCACGACGCTATCCCACTACACAAAGAAACGCTCCAGAATATTGAATGGAGTATCAGTGTAAGGCTGATTGTAATGATGAAGGTGAAAATGTAGATTATTTCTAAAGAGTTGCTTGTGACTTACCCAAAACATACATGCAGGCTGTAGGCTCTAAGAAATCAAAAATGTGGGATGATGCAATGAAAGAGGAGATGAACTCTTTAACAGAGAATGAGACCTTCAGTTTGACCACACTGCCAAAGGGCAAGCAAGCAGTGGGAGGTCGTTGGGTATATGCAGTGAAGGAAAGCCAGACATGTAGCTAAAGGGAATTGATTACAAGGACATTTTTTCACCGACAGCAAATATGACTTCTGTACGTACATTGATGCAGGTGGCTATACAGGAGGATCTTAACCTACACCAAATGGATGTGAAGACAGCTTATCTCCATGCACCAATAGACTGCGAGTTATATATGGAACAGCCCGAAGGTTTTGAGACAGAATCCAAAACAGGGGAACACTTAGTGTGCAAACTCAACAAGTCATTCTATGGTTTAAAGCAATCCGGGCGAAACTGGAACAAGTTACTGCATGATCATCTTACAGAGAATGGGTTTGTGTAAAATGATACTGATCATTGTGTCTACAGACAAGAGTCTGAGAACGAAAGACTTATTCTGTTGATATGGGTAGATGACCTACTTATAGCGGCCAATAACAATGGCTCACTCAGTGATGTCAAAGAGACGTTGAAGAGGAAGTTTAAAATGAAAGACTTGGGTGAACTTAAACACTTCCTAGGTATCGACTTTACACAGAGTGAGGGGGAGATCAAAAGAGACACATAGCAAAGATGCTAGAGAGGTTTGGCATGTCAGAGTGCAAACCAAGGTCAACTCCATGCGAGCAAAAGTTACATTTTGACACTGAGGGTGAAGTTATGGATTCAACAGGATACAGAGAGATAGTAGGTAGCTTGATATACATTATGACATGTACTAGACCTGATCTGAGCTGGATTGTGAGTAAACTATCACAACACTTAGCAGAACCAAAACAACTGTTGAGGTATCTAAAGGGTACTATAGACCAAGAGCTACATTACAAGAAAAGTGAGGAAAGCCTAAAGCTTGAGGGATACAGTGATGCTGATTGGGCAGCCGATCAAAATGATAGGAGAAGCACAACTGGATATTGTTTCAGCTTAACTGAAAATGCTCCAGTTATATCCTGGAAAAGTAGGAAGCAGCCAACAGTGGCGCTATCGACCTGTAAGGCCGAGTACATGGCATTAGCGTAAGGCAGGGGTGGGGAACCTTTTTCCTCTCAAGGGCCATTTCAATTTTTTCCACATCCTCCGAGGGCCGTACAAATTATTGACCTCTGCTTAAAAATACTAAAATCACAGCCCATTCATTTCGCCTTTCTTTCATGCTGTGCAAAGAAAAAGCAACCTCTTAATCCAGATATTTTACCATAACTCGCGCATGCACATGCAAGGTTGTGGCATGACCACCAAAACAGAAAGATATGGACACAAGATGTGTGCAATTTAGTTTCCTATCCATGTGAATATGGTTTAAGTGGGGGGGGGGGGGCTAACCTCCTCCAGGGGGAAAATCTTCCCGGGGGAACATGCCCCCCGAAGATTTTTTATTTTAAATGTTGAAGTTAAAAGCATTAATCTGGTGCACTTTGAGAGCAACATTAAGAAATCTCTGGATACATCTCTCAACACCCATATGAAACAGAATTGTAAGCAGACTTTCTTTTTCTTTATGGATATTTTACAAATCACTTCCCTTTCAAACGGTATTCTTGTTTATTAATAACAACTTTTTTTTACTGTCTTATAGTATTTTATACCTGTTTACTTTATTCTCTTATTTTTTTTATAACTATAATGATCATATACAGATGTGCCTTTACCTCACTGGTTGGAGAACAAGCTTCTATTCGTTAGCATAACTAGCTAACCAGATGCTAATAACAACAAAGTTATTGACTGTATGATCAATAGGACAGATGAACAGATCGCGACTGGGCTTTCAACTAAAGACACAGCCAGGCAAAAAACTGCGGCATGTGTACGGCTCCTTATGGGTACTGACATTTGTGATGTCCCGGCCCGGAGCGACGTCCTGGTGCTCTCCGGCAGCTCTAAACCCCTGTCGGACGACAGATATACCATGTGATGACACGTTAGGCTCGTGTTGTGTTCAAGGACCCTGACCTTGGCCTGGAAAAACAGGCACTCGCTTGTTTAATTCTTTTGCGGTCTAGATTTCTTAATTTTTTTATTTTTTGCGTGAGTTACCTCGAGGGCCGTATCAAATTGTCTCGCGGGCCGTATACGGCCAGGGGGCCGGAGGTTCCCTACCCCTGGCGTAAGGTGACCAGATTTTCTAAATTAAAACCGGGGACATTTTGAGTTTTGCGGTCAATATCATTAACATATCCAATTTTCTTCACTGTTAAAGAAAAAAGGGGGACAATTCTGGTTCAATATAATTCGAACATTTGAACTGTTGGATACAATCAGAAGGACGATAGCTCATATTCATATTTAGACTTCAGGTCTTTTATTTTGAAACTGTACATCAGATTGTCCTGATTTTCTCTGATTGACTAGATGGGGTGTCCTGCTATCACCCTGAAGTGAAATAAGTATTTGATTGACTTCGAGTGACTCTTTGATTATGGACGGTTTCCATTAAATAACAATCAAAATATAGATGGACAATAGATCTAATTTGAGATTTTAAACAGCATACATTTTAAATTGTGCTTCAGAAAGTAATGTTATTTTAGGAGTGTTGTGAGATGGTGTCAACATCAATTGAAATTAGTCACCCAGTGGAAATGTCAGATATGTCTTCATAACTGTATACTTACATTTTACATTCACTCAGTTATGATGTGAAAGGATTTCTGAATTTCGATTCTTAGGTGTGACGCTGGATGAAAACCTGACATGGAAATCACACATAGCACATGTTAAAACCAAAGTGTCTAGGAATATTTCTGTTCTAAACAAGGCACAGTATTTGCTAGATTACAAGGCATTGAGGATGTTGTACTGTTCACTCATTTTGCCATTTTTCATTTATTGTATAGAAGTGTGGGGCAACACGTATATGAGCAACATAAAGCCATTGTCAATATTACAGAAAAGGGCAGTAAGAATAATTCATAAAGCTGACTCAAGAGAACACACCAACAGACAGTTTTTTAAGACAGGACTCTTGAAACTCAAAGACATAGCTGAGCTGCAGACATTATCAGTAATGCACAGGGCAAAAATCTGAATGTTACCAGCATGTTTACAACAGTTGTTTGTTTTTGGATCAGACAAGGAAGACCACAGAAGGAAATACAATTTTAAGCATCCATATGCAAGGACTACCCTTAAACAAATGTGTATTTCGGTGGTTGGTGTACAATTGTGGAATTCTCAACAAAAGGATCTAAAGAATTGTATATGTATTTTTCAGTTAAAGAAGTTGTATAAATTAAGAAAGATGGGACTATATGAAGCAGAATGTGAATAAGTTGATGTACTCTGGTCCTTCATGTTTTTGATGTCTTTGATGTGATGTCTCCTCTGTATTTGCGGGTCCCATTGTTATTGTTGTTATTGTTATTATTATCATCATGCGTCGCTTTCCACCTTCTTCTCCAGTAGGACTCAGATGAGGGTGTTGCACTTTTCTTTTCCTTATACATGATGTTTTGGTGTTGTTTTGTTTCTTTCCGTTAACCGTCAAGTGGGAAATAATTTTTTTTTTTTTGTGTTTCTCTTAGTATCCTAAGATACTGTTGTGTTTGGCTGTGAAAAAAATAAATAAATAAGAAAATATATATATTATTATGAAGGGCAGACCATCTATTTGTAATTATTAGTTTTTTTTAGAAAGGGGCAGGTCACATAAGATTTTATTCTTCTCCCTGCTCCTTTTCGCTCAATGGTAGAGTCATGTTTTGTGGCAATTATTGTACATTTGGTTTTGCGTACCATGAGCGGGACAAATAAAAATGAAATGAAATGAAATGTGGTAGTTATACGTAGTTTGTTTTACATTATTATTGATCACATTATATAGTACATATTTCTTAATTTAAGCTCCAGTATATATGAATATGTTTGGTGTGTTTTTTAGGTATATTTGTTATTGACCGAGTAAACGCTTTTATTTTGAAGGCAGTTTTTACAGGCCTCTACCGTAATGCATAGGATATTCGCGTAGTGTGTACCCAGTGTTTCCTGACATGAAACGTTTTATTTCACCTTGCTATGTGTTTTTAACGTATATTAAAAAACGGGGACATCTCCGGGGACAGTTTCAACCGGGGACAGGCCAATACAAACGGGGACTGTCCCCGGAAAACGGGGACGTCTGGTCACCCTAGGCGGCTACTAGCCTACTCAAGAGAGCATGTATCTTGTACAGTTATTAAAAGGAGTAGACCGTAACAGCCCACATGTACCAGTGAAGATATATGAGGACAACCAGGGAGCATTAGCTCTATCCAAAAACCCTGTATCCAGACAGAGAAGCAAGCATGTAGACATCAAATACCATTTTGTACGATCTGCACATGCTGAGGGGAAGATATCTATTACATATTGTCCTACTGCAGATATGGTAGCTGATGTCCTAACCTAAGCCGTTGACAAAGGCTACATTTGACAAGTTCAAAGGGTATTTGTTTGGAGTAATATGAATTGCAGATGTAAAAATTGAACACTGCTAGAGAAGTTTTTTTTTGTTTATTTGGATTCTGTGTACCATTGTAGAGAGTTATCAACATGGGCGTCGCCTGGGGTAGGGTTAGTTTTTTCTTTAGCCCCGGACAAATTCTCCCTCAATAATATAATACATTAACCGTACTTTACCTAGAGGACGGCAGGATTGTAATTTCCCGTGTTCAGTGAATGCAACAGAGGCAAGACACCACCAGACCAGAGCCCTAGAGAGATAAGAGTTATGACACTCCCATAGACCTCTGTAAAAAATGGCGGCGCCTACTTCCGGGGTATGGACATCGAAATAGTTCCAAATATTGTCATTTCGGCGTTGGACCTCATTCACTTACATTACGGCGCGTCGATTAGTTCCAGAGGTAAGTTGCTGAAATATCGAACTCTTTTGAATTGTCAACTGTCTATATTGTTTCAGAGGCCCTTTATGATGCTTATACTGGTCTTCATTTGTATATGCACAGCGTAATTATCTATATTTTATCTTGGTTGTTACAACCAATTTTGCTAGCATTGCCTGCTAGTTAGCTAGAGCGACTTCGTCAGCTTTGAAGGTAATATTTCTGTAATGAATTGCTAGCAGCTTATATACCAATGATGCTGGGTAACTAACAAGCAGGATTTAGATATGAAATGAGGTGGCGTTTGTGATAAATATTTCATTGAATTTTGGGATATACTAACATTTCATTATGTGACATGTTGACTGTACTTTTTTTTTTTTTTACTGTTCCGTGTTAACTCATCTGTACTGTACAACTAGCCTAGCGCTACTTTTTCATGCTTGATGGCATGCTAGGATAGATTCCTTTGTATTGTAATATACACACTAGTTTAATGATTGTTCTTCAAAGGTATTATTCAGTCTTAAAAAAATAATAGCCTACTGAATAGGCTACTCTACAGCAGTGAATGAAGGATGAGCCTAAAACATGGTCATGCATCCAAAATGTTTATTTTTAACAAAATAAACACTTAAAAAAAATAATTAGCACTTTTTTTTATTCAGCCTCATATGTCAGCCATGGCTGTTGCTGCTGCTGGCGGAGGCTGTTGCTGCTGCTGGCGGAGGCTGTTGCTGCTGAAGGAGGGTGCTGCTGCTGAAGGAGGGTGCTGCTGCTGGAGGAGGGTGCTGCTGAAGAACGCTGGTGCTGGCAACGGCTGCAGGTGATGACTGCTGAAAGAAGAGGAGGCTGGAGGCTGCTGACGGTGGACAGGGAATGGAGATGCCAAGTACATCGATGGCAACGAGTAAGGTGTTTGGCAGTGGCCTAGATGTTATGACCTTCGGTGCAGAGGTCTGTTGGGTCTTCTTTGCCTTCTTACTCTGACTCTTGCTGCCAAGATACCCTTTATGTTTATCCTTCCTCTAAGCCCTGATGCACTTTGATGCAATCCTTAACCTCAGCCTGATGTATGTTGAGAGGAATTTTTTCTTCAGGTCATGGCATGAGGGAAGGTTGCTGTCCAGCAACATGGCTTCTTGTTCCAGCTGTGACACTTCATTTGAGGACTCCATGAGGGAATCGCTCGTCCTCACACTGAACAGCTGCTCCACGTTCTGAACAAGGGTGAAAACCTCATCAGATGGATGGTAATCTGGCTCTAATTTGGTCTGTGTTGAAGATTTCTTTTAAACTTTAGATTAATCAAATTGTGTTTGTTTTTTTATGCCGAATTAATCCTTTTCTGGTTTACCAGAGCCCTCTCTGCTCTCTTTCTTAGTAATCTCTTCCTTCTCAGTTGCCTCATTAGATCCTCCACGTGAGCCCGGTCACAACTGGCCCTTGGCAGTCTGGTCCCTGGAGCACCTGACCCCTGACTGACTGGCTCCTGGCACACTGATCTCTGGTAAGGTGGCCTCTTGATTGTCGGCCCCTGACATACTGGCCCCTGGCAGTCTGCTGAAATCTGTCTCACTCTGTCTGTTATGTCCCTTTCATTCCCTTGGAACTCCACCTCAATATCTCCCTGAATCTCTGTAACAATAACAAGGCAATTTTGCTGTTATATGTGTATGCTGCCTTTACATGTGCACCTATTGTCATTTAAGGGTACACTACACTCCTATAGTGACATTCATCTAAGTGCGTCTATTGGCAATATTAAAGTATGACTTCCGGCTGAGTGATCGATGGAGTAAGACGCAACTTTTAGGAGCTCCTGCAATATGCTCTGAAATGTGATTACAGGCACATTATTTATGAGATAGTTCTTGGTGTAAGAGTATTTAACAGTTTATTCTCGACTTTTTGATGACCAAAATGCCTTTTAAAGGCAAAAGTACGAATAATTCGTCCGCCCCGTCTCAGAGGCCTGCTCCCCATGCTGCATCCTCGCCTCCGAGTGATCCCTCCTCCCTTCGCAGCGGAGCTGCGGGGCCCGCTGTCTCCCCCGATTTCAAGGAGGAGATGCTCGCTTCACTCCGTATTGAGATGGCGGCTGTTTTCAAAACTGAGCTCCATGAGGCCCTGAAGGACAACTTATCATCCATCAAGGCAGAGCTACAAACAGTGATGGCGGATTTAAGTGTCAGTATTACGAATATCAAGACTGATGTGAGTGCCCTGAAATCTACCGTAGCGGAAATGGAAACTTCGCTCTCGACCTGCACGGATGATATCTCTACAATGCAGGCTAAAGTGGAGCACCTGTCCGCTGAACTGGAGAGAGTGGATAATAAGTGCGAAGATCTCGAGGCCAGATCACGACGTAACAACGTAAGGATCGTGGGTGTACCGGAAGAAATAACCATCACTAACACAACTGCTGCTATTTCCACTCTGCTTAAAGAGGCTTTTAAGCTGGAGAAAGAGCCACTTCTGGACCGCGCCCACCGCACCCTCCAGCCGAAGCCGAGACCTGGCGAGCGCCCCCGCACCATAATTGCCCGACTTCACTACCATGTGGACTGTGCTGATATCTTGCGGAGAGCCAGAGTCCAACAACGGATCAAGATCGGTGACTTTGTCGTCTCCATATTCCCTGACCACACCTCGAGGACAGCCCGTGCCCGTGCTGCCTTCAATGACGTCCGCCGTCAGCTCCGTGAGATACCGGGGATACGTTTTGGTCTGCTTTACCCAGCGCGACTCCGCATTACCCATGGCGGTAACGAGAGGCAGTTTAATTCACCGGATGACGCCGAGACATTCATTAAGACACTGGTCAAGTAAGGGATCTCTTAACACACCATTATGAACACCTCTGGAACAATTATTTACTCTTTATTTTACTTAAATCCATACACCAAGTTCTCTGTATGTGGAAGTTGATCTGGTTATAAGTGCCTTGCTCTATATCAATCTCAAGTTTGCAGGAGCTTAACCTAAGTTTACCTAAGTTTAGCTTTCACTATTAGGTCACAAGCTGTTAGCCATAGGAATTTGACTCCTTGTGGAGTTAGCACTGGGTTCTCCATCGTTTGGGGATGGGGTCGATGTAAGTGCTATGGGATGGGTGGGAGGGGTTGGGATTGTTTACTGTGTGTTTTTTTATTTTATTTCATTTATTTTTTCTATTGCTTTGTTTCCCTCTATGTCTCTTTCGGGGTGGTGCTTCATAGTCAGTTGTCTCTTTATAGAAAGTCCTCAGTAAATGTCTACCAATACTAGCAATTTAGGAATCGCTCCTGGCTCACCAGTGAAGTTTGTAAGCTGGAACATTAAAGGTATGGGGAGCCCCTTGAAGAGATCCAGGGTATTTGCTCATCTGAAACGACTTAATGCAGACATAATGTTTCTACAAGAAACCCATATGCGCTCCACAGACCAGGTCAGGCGTAAGTGTCCATGGGTTTCTGAGGTGTTCCATTCAAACTTCAACTCTAAGTCCAGAGGGGTTGCCATTTTAATTGGCAAGTCTGTTAATTTCACATCTTCCAAGTGTATAGCGGATGACAATGGCAGATATTTAATTATCTCAGGCACGCTGTTTCATGTTCCTGTATTGTTAGTCAATATTTATGCCCCAAATTTTGATAACCCACACTTCATGAACAAGCTTTTTGAATGTCTTCCGTCACTGCATAATAACCTGCTTATATTTGGAGGGGATATGAACCTCGTTGTCGATCCCAGTCTAGATCGTTCTTCTCCTAAAACGCTGACCGCATCACTCATGTCAAAAACTCTTTCTGACTTCATGTCCAAGAACGGCTGCGTTGACCCCTGGAGATTCTATAACCCCCACATTAAGGAATATTCCTTCTTTTCTCATATGCACAAAGCCTTTTCTCGAATTGATTATTTCTTCATCGATGCCAAACTTATTACCAAAGTGTCGTCAGTTAAATATCATCCTATTGTAATTTCCGACCACGCTCCTCTTTCTCTGGATATTTGGATTTCACCGCAACCACGATACTCAACGCCGTGGAGGTTTAATACTTTGCTGTTGTCAGATGACAAATTTAATACATTTATTGCAACTTCAATTGATGATTTTATTACAAACAATCAAAACGACAATGAACCCATCTCTTGTTCTCTGCTGTGGGAATCATTAAAAGCCTACCTACGGGGCCAAATCATCTCTTATTCTGCGCAGTTAAATAAAACTCGTTCTGCCAAAATTAAAGATATATCGTGCAAGATAAAAAAAATAGATCAGCAATTAGCCATTTGTCTCTCTCCCAATTTACACAAAGATCGAGTTGAATTACAGACGGAATTTGATCTCATAACAACTACTGATGCAGAGCACCTTCTTTTACGCTCACGTTCAACGTATTATGAGCATGGTGATAAGGCGAGCCGCCTTTTGGCCCACCAATTGCGTCGTCAGGCAGCCTCACGTATAATCCTCCAGATAAAAGATTCATCAGGCACGTTGCATACCGATCCTAGTACCATTAACTCAGTCTTTGGCTCATTTTATTCTTCTCTATACAAGTCTGAATCGCCATCTGACACTTCTGAGATGGGCGCTTTCTTTGACAATCTCAATTTCCCTACTATAGGTCCTGGTGTTTCAAAAGAACTTGATTCTCCATTAACCTCAGATGAGATCTCCCTCGCTATAAATAACATGCAAAATAAAAAAGCTCCTGGCCCTGATGGATTCCCAGTAGAATTTTTTAAAAGATTTAAATCTAAATTGGCCCCATTAATACACTCGGTGTATAAGGAATCTCTGCGGAATGGTTCTCTTCCTCCCACTTTAAGACAAGCCTCCATAAGTCTGCTTTTAAAAAAAGACAAAGATCCGGATCTCTGCAGCTCTTATAGGCCACTTTCCTTAATAAATGTGGATGCGAAAATACTTGCTAAGGCTTTGGCACGTCGATTAGAAAATATTCTCCCAACCATAGTTTCTGAAGAACAAACAGGATTTATAAAGGGACGTCAACTATTTTACAATGTCCGCACCCTTTTAAGGCGAGACACCCCAGGTGAATAGGGTAATTTTTTTAACTTAAAGGTATCAGCTAGAAATTTCTCCAGTTAATGTCTTACAATAAGGCAATTGTCTTTTGTATTACAAGTTTTCTGAAATAGCATGTTTAAATATGCAAATGAGCCATTATCTCATTAAATATGCACATATTTTAACACATTTCAGGAATCGAAATCTGAACTTTGGATAAAGCCAGGTTCCAAATTCTTGTTTCATTTTGTAGTCATATTAGTATCTAAGGCTTTTACAGAAGGGATATTGGATATCTCTTTTTATCACTCAATAAATCAGAAAATACTGTCAACAGCCCTAAAATATCCATTTTCGCCATGTTTTTAGGTATACAATGTTGTATAATTCAGGCTATGAATTATATATGAACAAACCCTTCTGTAAAAGCCTTCATAATATTGATAGGAATATAACTGGAAGGTTTGGTGTCTCTACGTGCTTCTGAAGTTGAAATTTCGAACTCAGAGTAGGAAACAAAACTCATTTTGAGAAAACGACCTTTAAAGATTGCAGTGAGACGCTAGCTAAACCCTCCTGTTCTCTGGATGACAGCTCGCGCATCGACGCACTCCGTGAAGGTATGAATGTTCGGGGTCATTTGTTTTTTGGATAACCTTGCTTCGTGCAAGAGACAATTGTTGTCGTCTTCTCTGTGAACGTTTTTTTCGCCGTTCTTTTGCGATTTCAATTTCTAGCGGAAAGCTAAACAGGAAGTGTTTTAGCACACCACGTGACGCATCTGAACGAATCACGTTGTCAGAAATTGACCCCAGCCAATGAGATTTCGTTTCTTGGTTTAAGACCCCTTTGTGCTTTCACGATTGGTTGCTGATACAAAGGAAATGACCATATTTGGATCTGATGAGATTGTGCAGGAGAGACGGAGCTTTCCAACGATATCTCTGTTGACATGGTGCACACAGCGGTCGCGGTGCTTTATGTTACGTTAGAATGCTAACTTTTGGTGGATTTAGGAGAAATCTACAGACGCAAATAGACAAACTATAGTAAAATAAACACTTAAATCTGTATTTTGTACGTTTTCCTTCCAAAAGCCTGAAAGAAAACATGTTATGGAATCAAAATAGCACAAAATCTCAAAATTGACCAGGACTTGAAAAACGATGTTTTTGCCTGCCGTGTCTCGCCTTAAATATTATCTACTCCAAAAACACCGCTACGACCCCTGAAGTATTGATCTCACTTGATGCAGAAAAAGCATTCGATAGGGTTGAGTGGGACTATTTACTTACTGTACTGAGTAAATTTGGGCTAGGTGATATATTTATTTCATGGATACGCCTTCTTTATACATCCCCACAGGCTAGTGTTTCCACTAATGGCGTTCAATCTCCTTATTTTACTTTATCCAGAGGAACCCGTCAGGGATGTCCACTATCTCCTTTGCTTTTTGCGTTAGCCATAGAGCCTTTGTCAATATATCTGAGGACCTCAACCACTTTCACTGGGATATCGCGGCTGGGGATGGAATTTAAATTGTCCCTGTACGCGGATGATTTATTGTTGTATGTCTCAAGCCCCAGTAACTCTATACCAGCAATTTTATCTTTTCTTACGAAATTTGGTTCATTCTCAGGTTACAAAGTGAATATTTCCAAAAGTGAATGTTATCCTGTTAACGCTCTGGCATCACAATTGAACCAGTCCGATGTCCCCTTCAGATTGAGCCCCTCTGGCTTTAAGTATCTAGGAATCAATGTAACAAGAACACTAAGTTCCCTTTTCGCTGCCAATATCTCCCCTTTGATGTCTAAAATCAAGTCAGACCTTCAAAGATGGAAGAGTTTACCTCTGTCGCTTATAGGTAAAATTAACACTGTTAAAATTAACATTCTTCCTAAGTACCTATTTATTTTCCAATGTCTCCCTCTATTCCTACCTAAACAATTTTTTAAGACTCTTGATCAGGTTATTTCTGGCTTTTTATGGAATGGAAAGGCACCCAGAATAAGCAAATCTATTCTTCAAAGATGTAGACTTAACGCTGGACTGTCTCTCCCGAACTTCCAATTATATTATTGGGCTTCACACATACACAAGATTTCATTTTGGTCAAAATCAGTGCATCCTCCGTGGTCTAGATTTGAGGCACAGTCTTGTGGCTCATCCTCCGCTATGGCACTACTTACCTCTCCCATTCCCACCAACCTCTCTGGACATACAAATAATCCTGTTGTGAGTTCTACTCTTAAAATATGGTACCAATTTAGGAGGCATTTTAAGTTTACTTCTGCATCCACTTTAGCTCCTTTATTGGGAAACCATTTATTCCGACCTGCCTTATCTGACCCCACTTTCTCTGTATGGCATGAGAAGGGCCTGAGGACTTTTAGAGAGCTTTATAAGGATAATACCTTTCGTAGTTTTACTGATATATCAAGGGAATTTGAACTCCCAACATCTCACCTTTTTCGTTATTTCCAAATTAGACACTGTACCAAATCCCTGTTTCCATCCTTTCCCTCTCTACCCCCTAATCAAATATGGGATGAGTTTCTTTGTTCCGATCCCCTTCAAAAGTCACTTATTTCAAAAATATATAACAAACTCCTCACCGATGACAGCTCACACACCACTAAAATCAAGGCTGCCTGGGAGGCTGAGCTAGGTGTGAACTTGGGTGATCACTGGTGGGACACTGCTCTTAACAGGATTCATACGAGTTCATCCTGTGCTCGTCTCACTCTCATACAGTTCAAGGTGCTGTACAGGGTTCATTTCTCAAAGGCACGATTGTCACAAATATATCCCACTGTTATTGACATCTGTGACAAATGTCAAGCCTCTCCCTGCAACCTATCCCATATGTTCTTCTCCTGCCCATTAGTGTTTTCCTTTTGGCAGAAGTTTTTTGAGGATATCTCAAAAATACTCTCACTCACTGTGAAAGTCTGTCCCCATATTGCCATATTTGGGTGCCCAGAAGATTACAACAAATACAGCTCGGGGCAATTAGATATTTTGGCATTTACTTCGTTATTGGCAAGACGACTTCTTCTTCTTCACTGGAAATCCAAAAAAGCTCCTTCCAATGCTAAGTGGCGCAGCGATGTCATGTCTTTTCTAAAATTGGAGAAAATTAAGTATTCATTAAGAGGCAGAACCTCTATGTTTTACACTAAGTGGCAACCCTTCTTAACCTTCTTCCAATCTCTTGCATTTTTGGTTACTGATTGATGGACACCCCCCCCCCCCCTTCCTCTTTATTACGTATTTATGTATTTGTCTTTGTATTGTTTTAGTATTATTATTTTATTATTATTATTGCTATTATTATCTTGTTGTACCAAATGTCTTTTTTATGTGTCTTCAATAAACATATATATATAAAAAAAATATATATATTAAAGTATGAGGAAATCTGTAGATTATCTACATGTGGTATATGAGTCTTCAGAGAATCCCTGAACCCTGGTAGTTTTGAAGCTGTATAATCTGAAGGTTGCATTAGGAGTGTAGTCTATCCTTGAATTATATAACATGGGAAACATTGTTAGCTTCATATATCATACCAATGTTTGATTGGTATGATATTCAATCATACCAATACCAACCACAATCATTCAAAGTAGCAGTGATAAAACCGCTTCTTAAAAAGCACAACCTCGATCCAGAGGTTTTAGCCAATTATAGACCTATTTCTAATCTTCCGTTCCTCTCAAAAATTCTTGAGAAAGCGGTCGCAAAACAGTTGTGTGATTACTTAAAAAACAATGATTTATTTGAAGATTTTCAGTCTGGCTTTAGAACACATCATAGCACAGAGACAGCTCTGGTCAAAGTCACAAATGACATTCTAATAGCCTCTGACAAGGGACTTGTCTCTATTCTTGTTTTGCTCGATCTCAGTGCTGCATTTGATACTATCGACCATGATATCTTATTGCAAAGACTAGAGCACTTAGTTGGCATACAGGGAACTGCTTTAGGCTGGTTTAGGTCCTATCTATCTGAACGCTCTCCGTTTGTACGTGTCAATGATGAATCTTCCACGCAAACCAAAGTTAGCCACGGAGTGCCACAGGGCTCAGTGCTCGGACCTATTTTGTTCACATTATATATGCTTCCGTTAGGCAATATTATAAGGAATCATTCTGTACATTTTCATTGTTATGCGGATGATACTCAACTATATTTATCAATCAAGCCTGATTGTCACGGTTGAGTGAAGGAAGCAGGACCCAAGCGCAGATAACTTTGATAAACCTTTATTTCAAGGCTAAAATGGAACGAATACAGACAAACACAGAACACTCACCGGTGAAGTCCGTCACCAACAAAAGAAGCACCGACACTGAACACAGCACGAGACAAGACTAAATACAGGGAGGGATAATTACAAGACACAGGTGAACACAATCGGCAAACGAGACACAGGTGAGGAGGGAGGAGAAAAACACAAGAGCCACAGGTGAACACAATTAGCTAACGAGACACAGGTGAGGAGGGAGGAGAACACACAGGGACACTAACGACAGGAGGAAAACATGACAGAGAACAGTGAAAACACCCAAACCTAGACAGAACTGTGACAGAACCCCCCCTCAAGGGACGGATTCCAGACGTCCCTAAACCCCAACACAAAAATCCAAAAAAATCCAGCAGGGTGGGTGGAGGGGGTCCGGAGGAGGGACGTATCCCTAGGCCACCAGGGTGGGTGGAGGGGGTCCGGAGGACGGGACTAAGCTGACCGCCCAGGAGCCCAATAGGGGACCAGGAAGGGATCTCGGGTGGACGGCCCGGGGGCACGGCAGAAGCCGAGAAGGGGGACTCGGGCGGACGGCCTGGGGGCAAGGCAGAGTCCATGGTGGGGGTCTCGGGCGGACGGCCCGGGGGCAAGGCAGAGTCCATGGTGGGGCGTAGGCCACAGCGGGCGAACTCAGGGGGCCGAGCATGAGGGCGAAGGCAGCGGCAGGAAGAGTCAGGGGGCCGGGCTCGAGGACGAGGGCAGCGGCAGGAAGAGTCAGGGGGCCGGGCTCGAGGACGAGGGCAGCGGCAGGAAGAGTCAGGGGGCCGGGCTCGAGGACGAGGGCAGCGGCAGGAAGAGTCAGGGGGCCGGGCCCGCGGACGAAGACCGCGGCTCACAGAGGGTCGGGATCGAGGGCGAAGACCACGGCAGGAAAAGTCAGGGGGCCGGGCCCGAGGACGAGGGCAGCGGCAGGAAGAGTCAGGAGGCCGGGCCCGCGGACGAAGACCGCGGCTCACAGAGGGTCGGGACCGAGGGCGAAGACCAGACAGCTCCGGAGGCCGGGCAGGACCCGGTGTCGGCCGGACAGGAACCGGAGCCGGCGGGACAGGCTTCGGCAGGATCCCCCACGGAAGAGGACCAGGAGTTGGCAGGACCCCCAGCAGGAGAGCGGTTGGCGGGACCTCCGACGAGACAGGACAAAAGGTTGGCAGTACCCCCGGCAGGAGAGTAGACGGCGGGACCTCCAACGGCACAGGACACAGGGTTGGCAGTACCCCCGGCAGGTGAGTAGACGGCGGGACCTCCAACGGAACAGGACATAGGGTTGGCAGGACCCCCGGCAGGAGAGTAGTCGGCGGGACCTCCAACGGGACAGGACACAGGGTTGGCAGGACCCCCGGCAGGAGAGTAGTCGGCGGGGCCTCCAACGGAACAGGACATAGGGTTGGCAGGACCCCCGGCAGGAGAGTAGTCGGCGGGGCCTCCAACGGAACAGGACATAGGGTTGGCAGGACCCCCGGCAGGAGAGTAGTCGGCGGGGCCTCCAACGGGACAGGACACAGGGTTGGCAGGACCCCCGGCAGAAGACTAGTCTGCGGGACCTCCAACTGGACAGGACATGAGGTTGGCAGGACCCCCAGCGGAACCTCCAACGGTACAGGACATGGGGTTGGCAGGACCCCCGGCAGAAGACTAGTCTGCGGGACCTCCAACTGGACATGAGTAGGGGCTTGAGTGGGGACTCGAGAAGGAACTCGAGAGGTAACTCGAGAGGGGACCTGAGAGGGGACTTGAGAGGGGACCTGAGAGGGGACTTGAGAGGGAACTCGAGAGGAGACCTGAGGGGAAACTTGAGAGGTGACTCGAGAGGGAACTCGAGAGGGGACTAGAGAGGGGACTTGAGAGGGAACTCGAGAGGAGACCTGAGGGGAAACTTGAGAGGTGACTCGAGAGGACACTGGAGAGTTGACTTGGGAGGTGACTCGAGAGGACACTGGGGAGTTGACTTGAGAGGGGACTCGAGAAAAGACTCGAGAGGGAACTCGAGAGGGGACCTGAGAGGGGACTTGAGAAAAGACTCGAGAAGGGACTTGAGAAGTGACTAGAGGTGGGACTGGAGAAGGGACTAGAGAAGGGACTAGGACAGCTGGGGCCAGAGCTAAGGCTGGAACCATGGCTGCTGGGGCCAGAACTGGGGCTGGAACCATGGCTGCTGGGGCCAGAACTGGGGCCGGAATGATGGCTGCTGGGGCCAGAACTGGAGACGGAATGATGGCTGCTGGGGCCAGAACTGGGGCTGGAACCATGGCTGCTGGGGCCTGTACTGGGGCCGGAACTATGGCTGTGTGGGCCGGTTCTGTAGCCGGAACCATGACTTTTGGGGCTCGGATTGCTAGCCTGGACTTGCGACTCCTTCTCCTAGAAGCCGCCTGAAGGCTCCGTGGACCTCCAAAAGCCAGCCGAGTTCCAGAAAACGCCTCTTGGACAGGAGCAGGAACTGGGGCGGAAGCACTGGTTGACTCCAGACGGAACACACCGAGACGTTTATAGTCCGCAGGCTGGAAATCACACGCCCAGATGAAGTTCAACATCCAGTCAGGTAAGAACTTCACCAAGTCCGGTTTCTCCATAGCCAACCGGTGCGCCTCTACCAGAGCGGCCTCCTTCTGCCGAACACTGGACGCTCCCCTCCACCAATCATAGCAGCAAGCCAAAGCAAATGAAAAATGCTGTAATTCCACCTCAAATGGGTCATCTGCTGGGTCCATCTCTGGTCGGTGCTTTCTGTCACGGTTGAGTGAAGGAAGCAGGACCCAAGCGCAGATAACTTTGATAAACCTTTATTTCAAGGCTAAAATGGAACGAATACAGACAAACACAGAACACTCACCGGTGAAGTCCGTCACCAACAAAAGAAGCACCGACACTGAACACAGCACGAGACAAGACTAAATACAGGGAGGGATAATTACAAGACACAGGTGAACACAATCGGCAAACGAGACACAGGTGAGGAGGGAGGAGAAAAACACAAGAGCCACAGGTGAACACAATTAGCTAACGAGACACAGGTGAGGAGGGAGGAGAACACACAGGGACACTAACGACAGGAGGAAAACATGACAGAGAACAGTGAAAACACCCAAACCTAGACAGAACTGTGACACTGATGAAATTAATCATCTAAATAAAATTCAAGACTGCCTCAAGGACTTAAAAACATGGATGACCTTAAACTTTTTGATGTTAAACACGACCAAAACTGAAGTTATTGTACTTGGCCCGAAGAATCTACGAAACAAATTATCTAAAGATATACTAACGATGGATGGCATTAATTTGGCCTCCAGTGAGACTGTAAGGAATCTTGGTGTTATATTTGATCAGGATTTATCCTTTAACGCCCACATAAAATCAATTTCAAGGACCGCCTACTTCCATCTACGTAACATTGCAAAAATCAGGCATATCTTGCCTCAAAACGATGCAGAGAAACTAGTCCATGCATTTGTTACTTCAAGGCTGGATTATTGTAACTCTTTATTATCAGGGTGTACCAAGAAGTCAGTCAAGTCGCTTCAGCTAATTCAAAATGCTGCAGCTCGTGTACTAACCAGAGTTAAGAAAAGGGACCACATTACTCCTGTTCTGGCTGCCTTACACTGGCTCCCTATAGCACACAGGATAGAATTTAAAATTCTTCTTCTCGCCTACAAAGCCCTTAATGGGCAGGCGCCATCTTACCTTAAAGAACTCATTATACCCTACTGTCCTACTAGGGCATTGCGTTCCAAGAATGCAGGGTTGTTGGTTGTTCCTAGAGTCTCTAAAAGTACAATGGGAGCCAGAGCCTTTTCTTATCAAGCTCCACATTTGTGGAATCAGCTTCCAGTTTGTGTTCGGGCGGCAGACACCCTATCCGTTTTTAAGAGTGTGCTTAAGACCTTCCTTTTTGATAAAGCTTATAGTTAGGGCTGATTAGATTCAGCCCCTAGTTTTGCTGATATAGGCTTAGTTTGTCGGGGGACATCTTACTTCTTCCTTCTCTCTGTCTATACCTGTGTACTCCCATGTTCCGATTAACCCAGCTTCCCCAAATTTCTTTCTTTTTGGTGTCTATATACGCTGGGATCCGGAGTCATGGATGGTCCTGCGGTCCTGTGTCCTGCATCGCGAGCCCTGGATCTTGAGTCGTGGCTGTGGTCCTGGATCATAGGTCCTGGATGGATATCCTCTTGGATTCATCTTCCTATTATACACACATGCATTTCCAAACATTTGGACTACCTATGTTGCAAATGTATTATCTTTTCAATTTACACACGGCATCTATTGCACGTCTGTCCGTCCTGGGAGAGGGATCCCTCCTCTGTTGCTCTCCCTGAGGTTTCTCCCATTTTTCCCTTTAAACTGTGGGTTTTCTTTGGAAGTTTTTCCTTGTACGATGTGAGGGTCTAAGGACAGAGGGTGTCATATTGTCATACTGATATTTTGTACAAACTGTGAAGTCCACTGAGACAAATGTAACATTTGTGATATTGGGCTATATAAATAAACATTGATTGATTGATTGATTGATTGATGTGCCATAATAGGTGTGGTCATCATTCCTGACATTAACAGCTGGAGGCATACTCCTTGACGTGGATTTCCTCCTTTTCTGCTTAGGCCGATGTATAAATACTGTTGGAACAGCATCTGGCCTCAACCTCAAATTTCCTCCTGATTTGTTGCCAATATATTGGTCGTCTTCAAAGTGTACCCGTAGGTAGGTAGGTTTGATCAGTTTCCACTGCACACTTCAAATGTCATTGAAGAGTCATACTTCTCTACACTTGGAAATATGATGCCCTTTAAAATGTTAACAAGTCATGTCACCTCTGTGAACATTACTTACATGACAGAGTTTTCTGCTGTTGTTGTCCTCTGTCAGACACAGGTTTTGTCTGTTGACCATTGCCATCCATCTCTTCCTTCGCTCTACGTCCTTAGGGAAGCCATACATCCGGAACCCCTTCTCGGATCGATTAGAGCATCCAAATGCTGCTTCTGTATTGCTTTTTTGTAAATAGCTGCTTAACCTAACCCCTTTTTGTAAATAGTATTGCTTTTTTCTTTTTTATAAATAGTTGTTTGTAAATATTTGTAAAATGACCCCCCCCCCCCCACAATTGTTGTTCGCACAATTATGCTTCTGTTTTTCACTTGTTGGTGTCCATTGTTCAGCCACTGTATTGGTAAGCAACAATTTGTTTTGGCCAAAATGTGTTAGTCACACTCCTGACTCCAGTTTGATGTGCTGCATTCTCCTCGGAGTGGTCCTGGTCTCAGGCAGAGGTCATGGCTTGGAAGGTTTTTATCCTGTAGTGCCACAGAACCTAATATTAATTGCTTTTTTCAGTTTCTCTTTTTTTTATTGTCTCGTCGCTGGATCACCTCCCCCTGGCAAAGTGGCCTCGTCATTGACAAACCTGTTTTTGTTGCTCTGTTGAACCAACAGGAGCTTCTGTAAATAGTTTGAATATTTATCATAGTAATCATTTTCAGTCTCCCACTCTGTCTCAATTTAATTTATCGTTTCTTTGCCCCACTATATGT
Source organism: Harpagifer antarcticus (assembly GCA_902827135.1). Classification (NCBI taxonomy): domain Eukaryota; kingdom Metazoa; phylum Chordata; class Actinopteri; order Perciformes; family Harpagiferidae; genus Harpagifer; species Harpagifer antarcticus. The sequence goes on from CADEHL010000132.1 coordinate 2,677,520, forward strand.
TTTGTTGTCCAAGGGCACTAATTTGGTCTGTGTTGAAGATTGTTTTACACTTTAGAATAATCAAATTGTGTTTTTTGGCTGAATTAATCTTTTTCTGTTTAACCATTACATTACATTACATTTCATTTAGATGACGCTTTTATCCAAAGCGACTTACAATTATCAATTGCAGGGACATTCTCCCTGGAGTAACTAAGGGCTAAATGCCTTACTCAAGGGCACACAAGTGGTGGTGTTCCAGGTGGGATTTGAACTCACAACCTTCCGATCTTCAGCCCACCTCACTATCCATTAGACCACCACTACACCACACTACACACTAACCCTAACCCTCTTTGTTCTCCTTCTCATTCATTTGACTTTGTTTTGTTCTAACACACATCACTTTTTCCATACACTGTTCTTAATACTTGTTCACACATTTGTTCATCCCTTTTACTTTGTTCTTCCTGTTGTTCTTGTTCAAACACATATATCAATTGTTCATCCACTGTTGTGGTAAAATGATATTCATAGTCTTAACATGATCATGCTACCCATGCTAACATGAACACAAGGGTTTCCCTCCACAAATCCAGTGGGGCTCCTGAAAGGGGGCAAGGGACACTATGCTCCCAAATATTAAGCCTTGACCCCCATCTTAAAATTGATATGATCAAAAAATGATCTGCATTGTCGGAGGCCTTTTTTCCTCATTATCATGTCAAATTGTATAGCTTTCCTTAGTTTTGAATGCAGAAAGATGACTATATTAGAGTATTAAGTGAAAATGACTATATTAAAGTGTTAAGTGAATATATTAACTGAATTACTCAAACTGCATTTGTATAGGAATGATTCTGTCCTATTGGCAGATAACTACTCTTAACAGTGATATCTACAAGAGGTTTCCAATGTAAATTTAACTATTTTCAATTACATTTTGTGACAGTGTGGTGACACTCATTTTAATGAAGACACATTTGTGTATCTTGAAATTCATTTATTTGACAGAGCTGGAAACTGATTGACTTACAGACTTGTTTGTGTTTACCTACACAGTCATCACAGATGAGCCAAACAGAGGAGAGGATGAAGAAAGGGGAACAGGAGAAAGGGACACACAAGAAGGAGATACAACAGACAAGAACGACAATGGAGACAACAATGAACAGGAACACCAGAACAGACAAGAGTCAATGGGCAACATGATTGATTTAGGGACTGCAGATACAGGGCCAAGGCAAGTGAGACACCACTGCTTTCCATCCAGCATGTTTGGCCAGCAAAAGAGATCATTTCAACCGCAAACAGCAAGTGATGAGGGAAGCAGCAAGTGATGAGGGATTATTATGTCCTCCTTCCATCCCTTTTTTCTGTTTAATCTGATTACTAACAACTTCTAATAATTTGACATAGTTTATGATTTAATTGGAAAATGAAGTGTTTTTAAATAATAAACCCGTTTCTGATTCTGAGATTTATTTTTGACATATGGGTGATGAGAGATATATCCATATCTCTTGATGTTGCTCTCAAAGTGCACTAGATTGATGCTTTTAACTTAAATATTTAAAAAACATCTTCCCAGAAGAGGTGAGTTCCCTCAAAATAGCACTTTTGCACTTTTGCTTTTGCACTTTTGCTTATGTAACTCCGGTGTAGTGTCCCCTCGGCAACAGATCACTCAGAGCTGGTGATTACTTTCCTGCATTTCAATGGACAGCATATAAAAAGGACACTTAAGAGATCCTCACATGCTATCCATCCATCCATCTTCTTCCGCTTATCCGTGGTCGGGTCGCGGGGATAGCAGTTCCAGCAGAGAGCCCCAAACTTCCTTTTCCCTGGCGACATCAACCAGCTCTGACTGGGGGATCCCAAGGCGCTCCCAGGCGAAGAGATATAATCCCTCCACCTGGTCCTAGGTCTACCCCTTGGTCTCTTCCCAGCTAGACGTGCCTGGAACACCTCCCTAGGGAGGCGCCCAGGTGGCATCCTAACTAGGTGCCCGAACCACCTCAACTGGCTCCTTTTGACGCGAAGGAGGAGCGGCTCAACTCCGAGTCCCTCCCGGATGACCGAACATCTCACCTTATCCCTAAGGGAGACACCAGCCACCCTGCGGAGAAAACCCATCTTGTATCCGCGATCTCGTTCTTTCGGTCATGACCCATCCTTCATGACCATAGGTGAGGGTAGGAACGAAAATGGCCCGGTAGACAGAGAGCTTTGCCTTCTGGCTCAGCTCCCTTTTCGTCACAACGGTGAAAGCGGTAAAGCGACTGCAGTACCGCTCCCGCTGCTCCGATTCTCCGGCCCATCTCACGCTCCATTGTTCCCTCACTCGAGAACAAAACCCCGAGATACTTGAACTCCTTCACTTGGGGTAAGGACTCATTCCCTACTTGGAGTGGACAGTCCATCGGTTTCCTGCTGAGAACCATGGCCTCAGATTTGGAGGTGCTGATCCTCATCCCAGCCGCTTCAAACTCGGTTGCGAACCGATCCAGTGAGTGCTGAAGGTCGCAGACCGATGAAGCTATCAGAACCACATCATCTGCAAAAAGCAGTGGTGCAATCCTTAGTCCACCGAACTGCAGACCCCCTCCCCCATGACTACGCCTCGAAATCCGATCCATGTATATTACAAACAGGATTGGTGACAAAGCGCAGCCCTGGCGGAGGCCAACCCTCACCGGAAATGGGTCCGACTTTCTGCCGAGGACCCGGACACAGCTCTCGCTTTGGGAGTACAGAGATTGGATGGCCCTGAGTAGAGACCCCCTCACCCCATACTCCCGCAGCACCTCCCACAGTAACTCCCTGGGAACCCGGTCATACGCCTTCTCCAAGTCCACAAAACACATGTAGACCGGATAAGCGTACTCCCAAGCCCCCTCCAGGATCCTTGCGAGAGTAAAAAGCTGATCCGTCGTTCTACGACCAGGACGGAATCCGCATTGTTCCTCCTCAATCTGAGGTTCGACAATCGGCCTGACCCTCCTTTCGAGTACCTTAGAGTAAACTTTCCCGGGGAGGCTGAGTAGTGTGATGCCTCTGTAATTGGCACACACCCTCTGATCCCCCTTTTTAAAAAGGGGAACCACCACCCCGGTCTGCCACTCCTTCGGTACTGTTTCCGACTTCCACGCAATGTTGATGAGACGTGTCAACCAAGACAGTCCCTCAACACCCAGAGCCTTCAGCATTTCTGGGCGGATCTCATCCACCCCCGGGGCTTTGCCACTGTGGAGTTGTTTAACAACCTCAGTGACCTCCCCCCGGGAGATTGGTGTTGATCCCCCGTCATACTCCAGCTCTGCCTCTAACATAGAGGGCGGAGTTGTCGGGTTCAGGAGTTCCTCAAAGTGTTCCTTCCAACGCCCTAACACTCCATCAGTTGAGGTCAACAACGTCCCATCCTTACTGTACGGTTCCCTGCTTCCCCCTCCTGAGGTGTCGGACAGTTTTCCAGAACAACTTTGGTGCCGCCCGAAAGTCCTTTTCCATGTCCTCTCCGAACTTCTCCCACACATGAGCCTCTCTGAAGAACCAGCACCTTACCGTGGTAGAGAGGTTTGTGTGCCCTGATGAACCTGGGGGCTGTGTTGTCTGGAACCTTGTGTTCCTGGTAGGGTCTCCCATGGCAAATTGGTCTCAGGCAAGGCGACAGACTAAGATTGGTTCAAAAGACTTCATGGAAAAAACAAGAGGAAGTGAGGATACCCGGCCCGGAGGAAGCCCGGGGTCCCTTTCTGGAGCCAGGCCCAGAAGGAGGACTCGTCGGCGACCGTTTGGTGGCCTAGCTTGCCACGGAGCCCGGCCGGGCCCAGCCCGAAAAGGCAACGTGGGCAACACCTCCGCTTCGGGAAAACAGCGATGGGGTCGGGTGCGCTGCCAGAAGGGTGGCAGTGAAAGCGGAGGGTCTCGACGGACCAGACCCGGGCGACAGAAGCTGGCTTTGGGGACGTGGAACGTCACCTCTCTGGGGGGGAAGGAGCCGGAGCTTGTGCGGGAGGTGGAGCGGTACCAGTTGGATCTGGTTGGGCTCACCTCTACGCACAGCGTCGGCTCTGGAACCTTACTTCTGGATAGGGGTTCTTCTCCGGAGTTGCTCAAGGTATGAGGTGCCGGGCGGGTGTGGGGATACTCACAAGTCCCCGGTTGGGTGCTTCGTTGTTGGAGTTTACCCCAGTGGACGAGAGGGTTGCCTCCCTACGCCTGCGGGTTATGGGGGGGAAAACTCTGACTGTTGTGTGTGCTTATGCACCCAACAGCAGTTCAGAGTATACAGCCTTCTTGGAGACCCTGGAAAGAGTCCTGTATGGGGCTCCTGAAGGGGACTCTTTAATCTTGCTGGGAGACTTCAACGCACATGTGGGCAATGATGGAGACACTTGGAGGGGCGTGATTGGGAGGAACGGCCCCCCTGATCTGAACCGGAGTGGTGGTTTGTTACTGGACTTCTGTGCTAGTCATGGATTGGCCATAACAAACACCATGTTCGAACATAAGGATGCTCATAAGTGTACATGGTACCAGAGCACCCTAGGCAGAAGGTCCATGATCGATTTTGTTATCGTGTCATCGGACCTGAGGCCGTATGTTTTGGACACTCGGGTAAAGAGAGGGGCGGAGTTGTCAACTGATCACCATCTGGTGGTGAGTTGGGTCGAGTGGCGGGGGAAGCCTCTGGATAGACCTGGTAAGCCCAAACGTGTAGTTCGGGGTGAACTGGGAACGTCTGGAGGAGGCCCAGGTTCAGGAGGCCTTCAACTCACACCTCCGGCGGAGCTTTTCGGGCATTCCTGTGGAGGTTGGGGACATTGAACCAGAGTGGTCGGTGTTCAAAGCCTCTATTGCCGAAGCCGCGGCGGGGAGCTGTGGTCTCAAGGTCCTAGGTGCCTCAAGGGCTCACATGCTATCTCTTTTACAAAATAAGTGTCCAGTCAACAACAACACATCAGTGATCGTATAGTGGTAGTATTTTCACAAGCAATGTGAAACATTAAACTTATACAAACTGGTGTACAAAACTCACATACCTGCGTTGATCTCCTGGAGTGTCTCTACTCTTTCTTCTCCACATCTCTTGTCCACCATCAGAGATTGCAAACATTTCAGAAACAGCTAGAGGTAGGGGACAAACAACTTGTTCGCTGGGCATGTCAAAAACCTCCCTGCTTTGATCAAGACTTTAGGGAGCCTGTCAGCCCCTCTAGCAAAGGGACTGGAAAGCAAGCTTTGAAAATTCAGTACCATCTACATGCTTGTCATGTTCCAGACACTGCTCTCAACCACTCAGGGCCTGCACAAATACCTGCAGAAAGAAACCATTGACTTGGTGCAGGCAGTAGATTACAAAACAGCAGTTGAGAACACACTGAAAAGTTACCGAAGTAACGAGAAAGCACATGAGGTCTATGACAAGACCAAGGCCCTGTGCAATGATCTTGATATTCCCGAAACTGTGACACAGAGGAAGAAGCGTAGAAACATGGAAGACTTTGTAGTCAAGGCATCATGTGGAGCAATGTGAAACATTAAACATAAATAAACTGGTGTACAAAACTCACATACCTGCATTTCAATGGACAGCATAAAAGGACACGTGAGCTGGGTTCTGTTGGAGAAATAGCGCCATGCTGCTCACATTAGCTTATTAGCTCAGATTAGCTATTGATGATCACGTTGATAAATCATATAAAACAAATAGCCAATCACACAAAAAACATGTTTCTGTGACTGTGAGCATTAAACAATTAACATTAAACTAAACAAACATAACAGTACGTTATTGTCCTTATAAAATAAAAACATACATTTTGTCCACCGACATAATACAGGCACCTTACCCTCAAGAGATCCTCACGTGCTATGAGAATCTCCCACAATCCATTGCCGTAACAAAGATAATGCAGGCACACGTTTGTGACACCAGATGGCGCAATTGTGTATCTGCGTGTGGGGAGTCTTGCAGTAGAATATTCGACTGTAGCGCCGCCACTGTGGGCTAAGCCCCGAATGTTTCAGGTCCAGGCGACGCCCCTGGTTATCAACATGTCTTTGAGTGGGAGTGTTAAGCATATTTGTATAATAACAAAGTCATGTTTCAGTTCATGTGTATGACATCATCAGAATGGGCCTGAGTGTGAAAGAAACGTGGTGATGCTAATGAGCATGCGCAGATGCAATAAACGGTCAGTTCTCCAGGCCAAACTCAGTGCGATGTGGTCGTGTAGTAAGTAAGATGAGGCTTACAAAGTACTTTCCACTGCAAATGTGGAGACTTCTGCTGAATATAATGTCTCACGCAACAGGCTGTATTTGTACAATCAGACTGTCCATTTACATCAGCTTAAGACATCTGTATATGTTCTTTCAGCTTTTGTTATTTCTATTCCTTCTTTTAATGCATGCTAATTATTTTTGCTTTATAAATGGTATTCTTTATATCCCTGTGTTTATTCTCATGTGTACTACCTGTGTTTCTCTCTTTTTCTATTACTGCTATAACACCTGAATGTCCCTACAGGGATCAATAAAGGTCCATCTTATCATCTTTACTGTTAAAACACTTTGTCTCACTAACACCTGAGTCATCATGGGTACTTTTTTGCTGCTATGGTATTAAAGATTCAATTGAAGATTCAAAGGCTTTATCATCATATGCAGAGTAGCTACCGTGTAGATACGGCAATTACAAAGTCAAGTCCCAAGCTCCTCCTACAATGCAACATAAAATATATAGGACATAAAACAAACAAAAAAAAACGGATTCAAAAATAAAAAGAGTGCAAGAAGAAAGAGAGTAGAATGAAAATAGTGCAGATTCTATTGCACACCAATGTGCAAGCCATGCAGAGGAAGTCAACTAAACAACAAAATACAATAAACTAATTCATGCAGAGAATGTTGTTAGTGACCAAGATATGGTGATGGGTTGATGGGACCAGCAGGTGGCAGGATGATGTAGGAAGACACAGCCCCTAGAGACTGAGCTCACCCCGGGTACAGCCCTATGGTACAGCCTATGGTGGTCCTCTCAGCTGGGCCTCATCACTGTCAGTCATCATCAGTGACTCTCATGCTGGACTCAGTTCTCCCAGGAGGGGGGCAGACATCTGGCCCTGCTGTCTGCAGGCTGGAGCCCTCTGACCCACCCTTCATCACTAAACCTCAATACACCACAGGCTGCTGTGTACTTGTATATACTATAGTTTGCATAGTTTGAGTGCAACAGTGACGCGCAGACCCGGCGCCAGAACAAATCTAAAGGGAGGGCATATGATTTTCATGGGAGGGCCCACAAAACCGTCACGTGCTGCGTGCCTGCGGCACAATATATATATATATGAAACAGCAAGGCCAACAGCATTGCGTAAAGACGCACACTTATCGCAAATACATACACAAATAAAGGGCAACATAGAAACCACTTTTGAAGCATTGTGTGCGTGGCAGCACAAACAAAGTCACGAGCAAGGCACACTGGTTTAGGATGGCAGCTTCCTCATCGTTGCACTCGGAGAGAAATAGTAGAGACGGAGACGATGAACTGCTGTTAGCTCTATGATGGCATTGTGCATGCCGTGAGAGGTGCACGTTGCTGTGTGGGGAATGCTTTCCATTCTTTTGGCCAACTCTGCATCTTTGTACTGCAGCGTATACTCAAACAGCGATAGGAAGAGCCCACTGCCTGACTCGGACATGCTGTGGAGTGAATCGAGTCACCTCTGAGAGGGAGTTGGTTGACAGCTAAAAAAGCTATCATATCAACGACAGCTGACGCGTAATAACGGTTCCGTGCAGCTGATCTGCACCAAAGTACTAATTTCCTTATTTGTTTCCTCGCGTATCTTATTTGTTTTCCTCGCGTCTCTCTCTCCACAAACTCTCACATGAAATGTGTTCTTTTGATGCGGCATGTCTTAGCAGTCCTTTATCAGTCTGTAATGCGTGTTTCCAGTTGCAAAAACCTTTGCTAGTAAAAGCCGCATCAGATGAAGACGTATTGACTTTAAACTGTCTACAGGGGGAACACAAGGCTGCGTCTGCTTTTAACGAATATTCAAGCCATGGTCTGTTGTTGTACCATGCAGCGGCAAAAGTGCGCTTCTTTCCTGAACACAATCTCCCTGGATAACGATCCAGTTTCACCTGCTTGGGGTTATTAACCCCAAGATCATCTGGGGCTGTTGGTCTTTGAGCGGTTGCTGGCCCAATAGTACCCGTTGATGTGCTGCTGCTGCTGCTGCTGCTGCTGCTGCTGCAAGGTAGCGTCTGTAGTGTAGTAGTAGTAGTAGTAGTAGTAGTAGTAGTAGTAGTAGTAGTAGTAGTAGTAGTAGTGTAGGCACCGGCACGGAGCAGGAGGAGGATGCTGGCGGGTGTGGTACAGGGTGTGGCAACGCAGGTGGTGATGGTAGGGGCACAAGGAGCTGTGCCTCGGAGGACAGCGTTGGTGGCGGCGGCCTTGATGAGTCAAGGCTTAGGCTCGCTAACTCAGCCCCGGGGTTTGCCGAGGTCAAGCTTGTGACATTAAGGCGTGCTGCTGCAACGGCAGGTGCAGGGTCGCCAGCAGCACCATCGGCTGCAGTTCTTTCGTTTTAATAAATCCTTAGACCTTTTAAGCCAATTTCTGATGTCCATTTTGTAATTCAAACATAAATGGGAGTCTACAGAATGCACAATAAATAGTAAACAAATCCAGAATAGGCGGCAGAGTGTGACGCTGTGATTGGTCTAAATGAGGACGAATCACAAATCACAACAGACACATGCATTTATTTGAAGTAGCCTGCGATTTTTTTGTTTTAGTTACTATCTGACATCACATACATCGTAGCATAAAAGTTCACAGTTTATTTATAATTACAAAAATTAAAAAATATAT
>CADEHL010000132.1:2696394-2711297 GCA_902827135.1 Harpagifer antarcticus
GTTTACCCAAATGAGGTCATTGTGTGAAGGCCCATACATCTTTATAGCAGATTTAAGGGAAATAATGCATTCATATATTTAGTCAAGAACCAAAGAGGACATTTTTGGGAAAGGGAAACATTTGATTTAATGTTGCTCTACATTAGAGCTAAAACAATGAGTCAACCAACTAATCATTTTAGTTTGTTGCTAGCAAAACCTAATATTCCAGGCTATCTAATGACAGGATTTGTTGCTTTTCTTTTTGAGTTTCAATAAATCATTCATTTTTTCTTGGTTTTGTGAAATACAACAAGATACTTAACCACTTTTCATTGGGATGTGGACAATTCTGATGAGCATTTAGCTATTTCCCATTTAGGTCTACCTAGATTTAATAACTGGGTGTTGCCAAGATGATTAGGAGTCTTCCTTTGGGGATCCACACCGGATGAAACGGATAGCTGATTGGCATCAGCGTCCTGAGGCGCTGCTGTTAGCGAAGATAAAACCAGGACTAAAGTGTCTCAGTTAACATGTTGGTAACAGCACTCCTGGCCAAACCCACCTGACACTGTCCTCAGGAGACAGCTCTGGTTTCCAGGCTGTTCCACAGAGGGACTGAACAGGAAGATACAGTGTCACCTCCTCCTCTGCCAAAATCAAGTCAATGTATGCAGAGCAGCACGTCTCTCAACAAGTCTTTTTGCTGTCTCATCATTGCTGTAGTTTCAGGGCTGATTTCTCTGCAGACACCCCCCCCCCCCTTGCACTAAAACTAACTGCTGTGTCAGCATGGCTTTAAAGGGAAGGCAAACCAGAAAAGGAGGAAGTGTGTGTGTCGGGGGGGTCCAAGTGTGGCTGAGGGTATGTGTTCTTTCTGGTCTAGAACAGCGACAATGACATAAGGCAAAGGGGGTGGTTCACCTTGAGTGTTACAGCATTTACTTGTTGAATCGTGTGTGTGTGTGTGTGTGTGTGTGTGTGTGTGTGTGTGTGTGTGTGTGTGTGTGTGTGTGTGTGTGTGTGTGTGTGTGTGTGTGTGTGTGTGTGTGTGTGTGTGTGTGTGTGTGTGTGTGTGTGTGTGTGTGTGTGTGTGTGTGTGTGTGTGTGTGTGTGTGTGTGTGTGTGTGTGTGTGTGTGTGTGTGTGTGTGTGTGTGTGTGTGTGTGTGTGTGTGTGTGTGTGTGTGTGTGTGTGTGTGTGTGTGTGTGTGTGTGTGTGTGTGTGTGTAAAGGTTTATGTATAAAGGTGTTACAACATGCTATGTCCTCTGTGTGTGTGCAGCGATAAGGCTGCTAAGTGTTTCTTGTGGCTGCTTCTGTTAATGTGCGGCTGCTCTGATCTGAGAACAGTGCTGCTGTGTCTCTGCCAATGAATCAGCTGCTTGAACAGGTACATACAGATAATAAAGGTTTCACTGTAATAACTCCCAATGGCCTTCCGTAGAATGATTGCATCATACATTGTGCATTCATTGCGATTGCTATATGCCATGTCTGAGGGTCGGAAACATAAAAGGAGATGCACTAATGATATAACAAAGCAAACAAAGCCATAACGTTGTGTAGGTGAGTGTATGTCTGATTGTAATTGTACACGTCCACGTACACGCACACGTACAAGTACACGCACACGTACACGCACCAAGAACACATTTGACAGAAGGAAAGCAGAGAGAAAAAGAAAAGGGACATTTTCACGGGCGAGCGAGAGGTCCTGACTTTAATGGTTCAGAGGAATTGTTCCAAACCTCATGCAAGAATTTAAATATAACATAGGGAAATATTTGTATTCTTTGTTTTAAAATGGCAGTAAAATGGATGTGAGATCGTTTATGGTTTTATGGTTTATGTTTGTATCTTGACATAAAGAGCCAACCATTAGCAGGTTAGCGGTGTGGCCGTGAAGTGATGCTGGGCAGGTGCCATTGGATGTTGGTGGAGGAAACCAGTGCAATGTTAACTGAGGCAGTCGTACAAAAGTATGTCAGACCTGAACCACTTTATTTCTGTGTAACGCAGTATTTGAGCGGTTTACAGTATCAACAAAGCAGAGTTAGAAACAGAGCTACAGAGGACAGCGACACACTTTTTCCACTTTCTACAATTTAGAAATCATTTTCCTGGGTTTGGACACTACAACTTTGTAACAAACAGCCTGACATGGGCAGGGAAGGTCTAAAGAGAGATGCATTATGGGAGGTAACAGATCCAGGGCCTCTGCTGCTTCCATTCTCTCTGAGGAAACATGTGAAATGGTACAATCCCATGTGACAAATCATGTTCTATTCATTTCATGTACAGTAATGTGACTTCATGAGTAGCCTACATTTGAAACGGACTGTCTGACACCTCTTGTGCGTGCATTTAGAAAATGATTCTTGCAAATCTTTGTGAGCTGTGTGGGCTTTTAAGTTTAACCACAACAATCCACACTTCCTCTGGAATCCCCCTACCATGGCATTTTAAATTGCTGATTCATTTGTATTCAATACCCATGAATCTTGGGGTAGGTACTGTTCTCCCTCATGCAGGTTTTTTGTTAACAAGAGTCTGGCATACAGGAAATGTATCATTTTGACTAAGACTATCTGGTTTCAACCATGCTACGTCAGTAGTCAGTGTACAGACACATATCTTTGATTTCTGCCTGCTAATATGAGTGCTTTTAGTTCACGTGAGGACAAAGGCAGCACCACAAGAGAGGGTCTTTGATTCAGGAGACATCATTAACCATTTGAAGAGAGCAGTTGTGTACCACTGCTTTCTTTTGCTAAATTAGCATTAAGGTAGCAGAAGAAGATGACTTGAATTGTCAATCTGTTGTTAGGACTAACATACAGAAATATTTTGTTGGCAATTTCTTTGCCAGTATTATAGATTGTTGGCTTCACAACGATAGATAAGCCAGCTTTACGATACTACATAATGTCAGAAAGTGCTCTTTTATCAGCAGTGGCTTGATATGAAACACTCAGAGCTGTGGTCTAGACTCTAGTGTTATTAGGGTTGCAACATTCCGGGAATTTTCAAAGATGGAAACTTTCCATGGGAATTAACAGGAATTTATGGGAATAATCGGGAATAAACTGGTAATTTTCTAAATTGAAGGTTGGCTCTTCATAGGGAACTTAAATATAGTTGGGGAAAGTATATTTCAGCATAATCTTGACTAAAACAAACAGATGCCATTCAAGTACACTTGAATATCCATGCCATTCCTCCATCACATGCACATAGCACCCTGCTTACTGCACACATGATTTCTTGTTGGGATTTTTGGATGGGGGGTGCATCTTTGTTCATTTCTGAATGAGTGCGGTTGGGGGGGATGATTTAACTCAACATTCATGTTTTTGTTCTTCAATCAAACAAATGATTGTTCAATAAAATAATTAAAACTTGTTCTGTTCTACTTACAAATGAAATCTCATGTTTTTTAATTGTATCATTTTGCATGGATATTATGACAAAACAAAATCTTTATATTTATGCTTGGATAAGTTACAATTCGATTACATTACCCTCAATTCCAAGTTAGTTCCCATTATTCCCATGAAAAGTTTACAATATGGAATATTTCCAAAATTCCCCAGCTTAACTTCCCATGGAAATGTTCCGCCCCTTTGCAACCCAGTATTATAGATAATAATGGTTTGTCACTGTTGCAGTGACCATTACCTTGACATGAAGACTCCTTCCTCTCAAGAATCAAATTAAAACATCTTAGTGTGGCTAAAAAATGAGAAGTTTTATCAATGAATAAACCATTACAGAACATTTATGAATATGAACTAATTGAATTGAAAGGAATCAATGTCATTCTGATCTCACCTTTAGAGGAGGGGAGCATCATGTAAAACTACAACACATAGGTGTACCTTAACCCCCCCACCTAATGGCTACACACTGATGTTCCTCACACACACTCTCATCTGATTTAGGATGAGGTCTGATTTAGGATGAGGAAGTAATTGTGTATTTTTGATTAATATTGCTATGGTAGCTCTGTACCAACACATTCTTTTAGCCTGTAACTCATTTTGTGCTTCCGGAATCTGAATATTACAATTTCTATGAATCATGCAGCCATATACAGGATCTATTTAGGATATAGGGGCTTTAAGAGGTACAACAAAGTAACAAAGCAGCTGAAGGGTTTTCAGGCTTGTTGACCTGAATACCCACACACACACACACACACACACACACACACACACACACACACACACAGTTTGGGGGTGATGGACGCTGTGGAACTCCAAAAAGCAGAACCTGGTGTTACTCTGCCACACTGAAACTCTTTTTGCTTTGTCTGGCTTCACAAACACTCACACATGAAATACACACACTTAGTTTAGAAACACCTAATGCAACACAAGATTGAGAAATATTGGACAAACAAGGTGTAGCCTTTTCTATGAGAGCAAGGCTGTGTACTGGCAGGAGTCTGGTGGTATGGAATGTACCGGGGGTATGACCAAGCCCCCAGGAAGTGAGCCAGGCATTCAAGCACATTTTCAAAGTGACTTAAAACTGGGACTCTGACTTCCGTTTTAGCCGCGTGATGCCATTGGGCCCAACAAGACTTTTCCCCGTTGACTTACATTGGGGAAGAGTCGTCTGTATGTGAACAGGGTATGTTCCGGCCCCATGCAGAACATCCCCCGGAGACCCAGGGTAGGCCATTCTGAGACACTTTGTATAGGAATGAACGGGGCATCCAACCATCCACTTCTCTTTACACATGCATAGTTAAGATTTAAATGAAGTTTTTTTGGTATTCTTTAAGACTATTTTTAGGGCTTTTCATGCTTTTGTTTAAAAGAAAGATAAACAAGAGACAACATGCAAGCCGCTGTGAAAAAATAAATACAATTATTAGTTATTGAAACCTACAATCTGTGTATTCAATCTAACATAGTCTCCTCCCTCAGATGACGCTCGTCTGTTCGCCTTCGTCCGCATCACGATGGGAGACGCCATGAGCAAACGGGCCAAGTTCACCCTCATCACCTGGATCGGGGAGAACATCAGTGGGCTGCAGCGGGCCAAGGTCAGCACCGACAAGGCGCTGGTCAAAGAAATCGTGCAGGTCAGGAACTGGGTGGGGTCACATGGGGAGAATGTAGCATTTCATTGTGGGTGTAGAGAGTGGAGCTGTAATGGTCCTCTGGGAGCACTGCTGGGTTACAGAGTGCTGCAGACAGTCACACACAATATGATTCTAACAACAACAATCTGAAGTCTGGCCTACGGAAGCCCTGAGAGGCAAGTAGAGAAATCAAATCTTTTGATCTCTCTCCTGTGGTTATAATAACAGGTGAAGAAGTTATAGTGCCGGGATCATCTTTTATTCCAAAACCAAAACATTGTTCTGGGTAACTCTTTCCATCTGTGAAAGAAATCAGCAAAATTGGTAGGGGATTTTTATCATGAATATTTTCTGCCAGGATGTTTTTTTGCAACAAGAAGCTGAAGTGCATGGCTGCCACATATTCAAAATAAGAATCAAACAATCCTGTTTTCCATTCATTTTGGATAAGCGCCACTTACAGTAAGATTCATCTCTGGCCAAAAGTAAGACATGACAGTCATTTTATTGGCCGATTTGTATTTTGTTTTTCTCACTTGCCTTTCGCGGCTTCTTTAGTGGAGAAAATGAATAAAGGTGGTAATAAAAAAAGGTTAGCGTTTGAGAACATCTGGTTCCCTCGTTGCAAAGTCAATGGTTTTCTGAATGTGTTTTTGGTTAGATGCCTGAAATAAGCTCTGTGGTTAACACAAACTGAAACAACGATACCGTTTTTTCAACATTTATAATCTGCACAGCTCTCCACTTCGTAACAATAATGCCCATATTTTATTTTATTATTACACTAATTCATTTTTTGGTGAATCTATATTTCAAATAACCATTTCTTTATCAATTAATATTAAAGGTTTTTTATAACTGTTTTATGTTTTTGGTTGTTTTTCTTACAATGTATCTTCTTTAACTTAGCTGATTCTGATACGTCAGTAATCACCCCACTGGCCTAGCATTTATGCTTCAAATCATAAAGTAGTGTTCAAATGTGGAGTTTATCCTGTTGAACAAAGCGTGCAAGTACCATAAATGTTTTTAGCCAGCAGTCTTATTTTCGTTAATATTCCAGAATCCAATGGAACAATCCCATTGCTTTTTGTCGATGTTGGCGGGTAGCCTACAAAAATATGTCATAACTGAAGTATGGTTTTGCTTTCTGTACAAAATCCCCTTGTAACATTTCAAAGTGTACCCAGCTGTAATTCGCCCGGTCTGTTCACATTCTGCAACAAATGAAAGTAACTTTGGATTTTTCTTTGGTTTTACAGAACTTTGCCAAGGAGTTCATGTTCAGTGACCCCCGGGAGCTGGATGCTGACAACATCCGCTCAGAGCTGAAGAAGGCTGGGGGGGCCAACTATGACGCTCAGGCCGAGTAGAGACGTGCCATGTCCACTGGAGGGGTTGGGTGGGGGGGTCAGTTGTGGTCAGGGTAGGATGTGGTGGAAAAAGTGGGGCGGGGGGGTTGGGACAAGGCTTCTACCTCTTGGGGAGAGAACAAGGCAGGATGAGGGGGGGGGGCTTGACAAAGGGAATGCATGCACAAATGATCAGAGGTGCAGCAGTCAGTGGAACCAGTCACTCTAATGCTGACTCATAGCAACTCTCTAGAAAACTTCCATTATATTTTCTTCACTAGTTCCACGTGTCCTCTCAACAGCAGCCTTAGAACAGATGAGAACCATCAGGTTACTGTAGTTACAGAGTGTATCGGTACAGATGCTGTTGGTGCACCTCTGAACATCTGCATAAGGGCGTTTATATACTATATAGAAAAAAGTACATCCACATCTAAGGACAGATAAGGAGCACATTGAAATATCTTTCTTGAGAACCTCACATTTTGCCAACATAAAGAAACGTTAACATGGTTTCACTTAAGGACGTTACTGTAATAACCCCAGATATAGATGAAAAGATTGACAGGACTTTTTGTCTTTATGATAAATGGTTAGCAGCTGATTAGCTTAGCACACAGAAAGGGAAAAGCTCGCCTGGCTCTGTCCAGAGGAACTACATCTGCCTACTGCCACCTCTAGAGATACCAATCTCATTTCATGTCTTTTTTGTTTAATCTTTACTAAAACTACAGTGTACAAATGAAAACCGGAAGTCACTGTTCCTGATTACTGGTAAATGGCACATTTATAGTTTTATAACTGTTTTTTGTACCATTTGAACAAATGAGATACACTGTATTAATAAATTAACTTTAGAGGTGTTGCTGGATATATTCATGTATGTCATAACCAGGCTAACTCTTTCCCCCTATTTTCAGTCTGTGTGCTAATCCAAGCTAATCAGCTGAAGCTTCACATTGAACGGACAGATATGAGAGAGGTATCAACCTGATCATCTGCCCTCAAGGAACAACAAGCTAGCCATAGGCGCATTCACACCGCAGTACTTTTCCCACAAAGGTTCATGCGAACTCTTTAGTTCTCATGAACTAAGTACAGATCGCGTTCACACCGGAAAAAGTCCCTGGGGGCGGATTAGGCAAATGAAGCCGCAGACGTCACTTCTTCTTCTTCTGCTTTGGGTTTACTGGCAGGCTACAAACAACTTCACGGCGTATACTGCCGCCCACAGTCCCCGGCCGGAAGTCCCCGGAGTTGGGGACTGGCTTCAGTAGAAGCTGCTGGGACTCCCAGCAGCTTCTACTGAAGCCTTCCGAGTAAATCGTCAGAACGCCGACACCTCCTCTTCTCCACCGCTCCCATGTTTTATTTTGTGTTGCCATAAGTTAGTCTCTCTGCGTTTCTGCGCTGGGCTAATGCTAATGCTAATAATGCTAATGCGAGGATAATAAAATGGCGGCTTCACAAAACTTGTTGGGAGTATTACGGGGCGTGGTTTGCAATCCGCCCAGCCAATCAGAAATATAGCTCTTTTCTCACAAAAGAGCCGCTCGAAAGTCCCTGCTCTCTAGCAGGGACTTTCGAGGGGGTAAAAAGGTTCTCATTAACTAATTTTAGTACCGGCTCTTTTTGGTGTGAACGCGATAAAAGAGTTCACTGAACTAAGTTCTCATGAACCTTTGTGGGAAAAGTACCGCAGTGTGAATGCGCCTCATGTTCCCAAAATGTCCAACTGTTCCTTTTAGGATCTTATCTAAAACGATATGCTAAAGGCAGCATTCACTGGAGTTAAAATCAGTATATAAGCGCTCTTAAAGATCACAACCGGCCTCCCCCTCCCCCCGCCCTCTCCCCGGTGGTGGTTTACTGTGCCGTGCGTAACATCTCAAACTCATCCTCACCTCAGCCGGCTGCAGCTGAGCAATACGAGGCTTCAGCACTGTTCGCTAGGAATCATCTCAAATGAAATGGCATGTGGTGGTGATGGATCATGTTGTTAAAATTGGAAAGGATAGAGGTGTCATTTTGAAAGAAAACTGTTAACTGGCAGGCATGTGTTTGCCACCAGAGCATGCTCTTAGTCATGATACACTGTACCTCCAGGAGGAAGAGATCTCCACTGGCTCACATCCTTGGTGATGGCTGCTGGCTCGCTTTGAGTAATCTTGAGTCACATTTAGCCTCCTCTTCATTCTCAGCAGCTGTGTTTGGATTACAGCTTCCACCTGGTCCTGAGTCAGCTTGTAATTCAGCCTGTCTGCAGACCTGTGCTGTGAACTCCTCCTTTAAAAGTCAAAGTGTGTCTTTTTGTAAGTGTGATCATATATGGACCTTATTTTGATGTACTTCCTTATTCCAGGTTGTTGGATATGATCGATGTTAGCAGTTCCTAGGGCTGGGGCAGAGTTTGTAGAAGAGTACAGGGCAAAGGGTGAGACTCTTGGAGGCTTCCTGCCTGTAGATATTATGCCATAGAAATACAGAGAGCAACTTTTATATCGACCCGTCAGCAACACTTGGAGTCAAGTATTGAATGTTTTCCAACATATCAAAGGATTTTGAGGATGGAGATCTTTTCCTCTGGTGTTTCATCTCACATTGACCACTAAAGGTGTCCATGCCTATTGTAACCTTCTGTGTTTGGCTGCCTTAGCCTCCCAGGGAGAGAGGGGCATCATGGGAGCTTTTGAACTCACACTGTGATTGGCTACCGTCCTTACATAGGGGTGGGACTCTGATCTGCTCATGGCTCATTACAACGTGGGCCTCCCCCCCAGGAGGAGTCATTTCTCGGGTGTAGCATCTCTGTTTATTTGGTTTCACCTCTCTTCCCCCCTGCAAAAAAATTGATGTTTTTCTTGTACCTTTTATGTTTTTGAGATGACTTTTATTTTCTATGAAGAGTTTTACCTTATGATTTTATTTTTAAGAGCATTGTTATCTTGGTCATTGGCAAAAGAGATTTTCCAAAAAATAATGCAAAAAAAAAAGAAAGAAAGTGGGCACAAGATCAGTCATTTCAAAATAAAAATTGATGTTTTTTCCAAAACCTGCTTCTCAAAGTGTCTTCTGTGTGTCTACTTGCACAAAACCATGAATAACAATTATTTTGGTGACGACCACAAAAATATGGGGTTGTGTCCATGCTTGTTAAAGTGTTTCGATTGGCTTAAGGCAAATACAAATGTCCATATGAAAAGAGAGTTCGTCAACATAATACAGTATATTAGGTTGTCTCAGAATCAGAGCTCTTCTGATGTCACACGTCAAATATACCTCTGATTGATGTTTCATTGTTTTCTTAAACGGCTGATCTGGTAGTCGCTGACTACATTTTTAAATGGGTGCAATCTATCAAGTCAATTCAATTTAAAATGAGTTGACCTACTGCAGAGAGATGGTGTGATTAAAGGAGGATTTTACAAAACACTTTTGATTTGAGTTCATAGTGCACTGCATATGTGAAAAAAACCTTGAACAAAGCCTTTTGTTGAGACAAAAAACCTCTAATAAATAACCATCTGATGCAGTGCAAAATCCAGGAAGTGTTGGCTGAGGATGATGAGTGTTCTGAAGTGCCACAGCTTTGGAGACAAGTGGTTGACATGGTATCTGATATCATTAGGGATCCAAACATTGGATTGCTAGATGATGCATTTTCTCTTAATCTATGAAACCATCACAAAGGGCTTTTCACTAGCTGAACTGCAGCCAAACAATGATACAAAGCATGTGAATAGGTATACTTATACACAGAGGTTGAAGAAGTACTCAGATTATTTACTTAAGTTAAAGTAAAAAAGTATTAGCATAAATCCATCCATCCATCTTCTCCCGCTTATCCATGGTCGGGTCGCGGGGGTAGCAGTTCCAGCAAACTTTCCTTTCCCTGGCGACATCAACCAGCTCTGACTGGGGGGTCCCAAGGCGCTCCCAGGCCAGCGAAGAGATATAATCCCTCCACCTGGTCCTAGGTCTACCCCTCGGTCTCTTCCCAGCTGGACGTGCCTGGAACACCTCCCTAGGGAGGCGCCCAGGTGGCATCCTAACTAGGTGCCCGAACCACCTCAACTGGCTCCTTTCGACGTGAAGGAGGAGCGGTTCAACTTCGAGTCCCTCCCGGATGACCGAACTTCTCACCTTATCCCTAAGGGAGACACCAGCCACCCTGCGGAGAAAACCCATCTCGGCCGCTTGCATCCGCGATCTCGTTCTTTCGGTCATGACCCATCCTTCATGACCATAGGTGAGGGTAGGAACGAAAATGGCCCGGTAGACAGAGAGCTTGGCCTTCTGGCTCAGCTCCCTTTTCGTCACAACGGTGCGGTAAAGCGACTGCAGTACCGCTGCCGCTGCTCCGATTCTCCGGCCCATCTCACGCTCCATTGTTCCCTCACTCGAGAACAAGACCCCGAGATACTTGAACTCCTTCACTTGGGGTAAGGACTCATTCCCTACTTGGAGTGGACAGTCCATCGGTTTCCTGCTGAGAACCATGGCCTCAGATTTGGAGGTGCTGATCCTCATCCCATACAAATCTCAGTGCGCGGTGATACGCAGCATCTAACTTGACCAGGCAATTGGCAGGTGCATTCATATACATCAAATCACCATAGTCCAGCACAGGTCAAAAGGTCACAGAGCCTTTTCCTGGCTTCAAGCGAGAAACAGGACTTGTTCCTGTAGAAGAAACCTAGCCTAACCCTCAGCTTTTTAAGCAGGTTATTTACATGACGTTTAAAAGTGAGACAATCTTCAAGCCAGATACCAAGGTATTTAGTCTGAAGTGTAGGCTGCCATATTTCATTTCTATAATTTCCTATTGGTACCAATGCAGGGTGAGGTAATGGGAGCATTAGGCACTCGTGGATTTAAGGTCCACACAGCAACCGTCTCTGGGGGCTTAAGGGACTCCCGAGGGTTTCCATGGTCACCGCTGTAATCATCATTACATTACATTACATTGCATTTAGCTGACGCTTTTATCCAAAGCGACTTACAATAAGTACATACGACCAGGAAGACACAACCTTGAAGAAAACAGAATCATAAAGTACTTCAGGTTTCATAGAGCCAAACACTTCAAGTGCTACTCAACTGGCTTTAGAGAAGCCAGTCCTTTGTTAGTATATAAGTGCCTTGTTAGTAATTCTATCGCTCGAAGTGGAGTCGAAAGAGATGAGTTTTCAGTCTGCGCCGGAAGGTGTGTAAGCTTTCTGCTGTCCTGATGTCAATGGGGAGCTCATTCCACCATTTTGGAGCCAGGATAGCAAACCCACGTGTTTTTGCTGATGGGAACTTGGGTCCCCCTCACAGCGAGGGTGCAGCGAGTCGTTTGGCTGATGCCGAGCGGAGTGCACGCGCTGGGGTGTACAGTTTAACCATGTCCAGGATGTAGGAAGGGCCAGATCCATTCGCAGCATGGTACGCAAGTACCATCATCATGCTCAGCCAGTCAGCAGTCGGGGGGACAACAAAATGTTTCGAGTCATAAGATAGTTAGGTCTTAGGCCCTCCTCCCACTGTTGTAGCTTCGCCATCCTCCCTGAACTCTAATGTCATGTTTCAGCCATAATCAAATGAATGCATAACTGATGAAATGTTAGTCAGTGATGTTGTTGGTTACTTATCAAATACCAGGTGCAGTAATGCTGTTTAGATCTGTTTCCTCGACCTCTCCTTCTCTCTCAGATCTGATTGTACAGTGACTGATGAGATTAGCTGCACTCAGAGAATATTATCTTTCCCTGGCGGGTATTTAAACAATTATTCTCTGCACTTCTCAGGATAGGTAAATACATTACTGATATGTGTGTTACCATTGAACTCGGCTTCCTCATGCACAGCGTCTTGCAGTCAAAAGGTGTGGTGAGTCAGTCAGCATGACCTCAGAGGCCGGGACACTCAGGGAAATCATCAAAGGCTGGGCATTTGGTTCCAATAAAGACGTGTAATTTGCGGGTTGTGTTGTTGCTTTTGATGCTAGGATGTTTGAGACTAGATGAGTGACGGCTGCTGGTCTGCACCGGGTCATCGATGGCTCCCAGCTGTTCAAACACACATACCATCAGCATGGGTTCCTCTGATACAGCTGTCAGATCACTGGATTAATGGTTGGTCTGCATGGCTCAGCCCCTGATCAAACATGACGTCTGTTGAGTATGTGTGTGTGTGTGTGTGTGTGTGTGTGTGTGTGTGTGAGAGTGAGTGTGTGTGTGTGTGTGTGTGTTTGTGTGTGTGAGTGTGTGTGTGTGTGTGTGTGTGTGTGGTGTGTGTGTGTGTGTGTGTGTGTGTGTGTGTGTGTGTGTGTGTGTGTGTGTGTGTGTGTGTGTGTGTGTGTGGTGTGTGTGTGTGTGTGTGTGTGTGTGTGTGTGTGTGTGTGTGTGTGTGTGTGTGTGTGTGTGTGTGTGTGTGTGTGTGTGTGTGTGTGTGTGTGTGTGTGTGTGTGTGACAGGCTGGATGGGTGGTTCCTGTGATCTTTGAAAACTAATAGCAGGTTACATAACTAGAGAGCTCTGGTATCACTGGTGGTCTGAAGGAAGCTTTGAGGAAGTGAATATTTGAGATTGTAGTAAATGTGTGTGTGTGTGTGTGTGTGTGTGTGTGTGTGTGTGTGTGTGTGTGTGTGTGTGTGTGTGTGTGTGTGTGTGTGTGTGTGTGTGTGTGTGTGTGTGTGTGTGTGTGTGTGTGTGTGTGTGTGTGTGTGTGTGTGTGTGTGTGTGTGTGTGTGTGTGTGTATTAGGGCCATGTTAAGAGGTAAATGCTTTTAAATAGACTGCATGACATGTTCTGGAGGTCGGGGAATGGGGATATAATTAAGTGGGAACTGATTTCTGTGATTTCCCTTTGTGCTCATAGCTTTCGAGGAATGAGCACAATGGTACTCCATTTCAAAATCCAGCTCCTAAAATGTGTATTAGACACCACCAAGCAATTTCTCTGAAAGCAGCCAAAGTTCAGTTTTCAATGCTCTCATATTTTTAAAATAGGCAAAATAAACTGAGATCAGTGAGTGGTGCTCTACATGATTTTACAAAAAGACAATCATTCGGTTAATACTGGTGTAGTCAACACAGACAATACAGTTTCTCAACGTTGGGTTCTCATGCTCATATGGAGTTGTGTCATTATGAAGCCACAGAGAAGGCTTGGGGGGGCCGCTGGTATAAATATCACAGTGTAGCAGTAGCAGAATGTTAAACCTAACCACTACTTACAACATAAAACACCAGTGGTGAGCATAATGAGCAGCAGGTCCGGGGGCCCAACGGGCACAAAGAGGGATGATGAAAATCCCCTCTAAGACCAGGATGGACACGGTTTACTCCATGGAGACCCTTCTGTTGCTGGGCTGTCTTATAGAGCGGTGCAGGGATGACGTATTATTGTAGACCGTACAAGCTAGCAATGCAAGGGCCCCTCAAGAAAAGGCAATGGAATTTTTGTATTGGATTTGGAATATTGCAGAAAATGTGATCATTAGCACATTTATGATATTAACACGTGCATAATCTCCACATATTAACACTACTTTTTGAGGTTTGAAGCATGATGTCAAGTGAAGAAGAAGTAGTAAACTGGTAAAACCCTTTTTCCGGGTTTTAGGACAAATTCCTGGAACATTCAATTATCTAGAGCTCAAACAGCTGATAGCAATCAGATCACGCATGCACAACTTCACAGTCTGTCTGAAATAATGTTCCAACATGTCTACTGATAGAAGCTGAACTCCATTCACTGATAAAGACCAGAACATCCATTCTCAAAGTATTTTAACAGTGTCAATTCAGGGCAGGGCAACATGTGTTGCTGTTCTTGGCCTCATTGTGCCATATTAACATGAACACTTTGTTTAAACATGACACTAAATGAACATGTACAGATCATTATTTGTGTTACATGTAAAGGCATATACACATAGGAACTCAAAAACAAAACATTCTTCTCCTATGAGAACATTGTTCTTTTATATGAGAGCACTTTATAGGAAGTCAGCCATCCTAATGGTGGTTGTTAATGATTTCAACTCAGATGTGAACATGAGTCGAAATCATTAACAACCACCTGCTGATCATGTCCATCAACAATACACTTCAAAAAATCAATCAAATACCGTAAATAACAGGCCGATGTCTGTGGAAGAGGTCATTCGGCACGAGGATTAGAGGGCACTTTTTTAAATGTTTTTTCAACATTTAAAAAAGCTCTCCTCAGCCCTTATCGCTAGTCAATCCAAACTAGTATTAGGATCAGCAATATGGTTTTTAAATTGTGTACACACTGTAAACTAATGCAGCCATTTTAGCACAATAAGAGTGATCTACTGTAGGAATCTGGACTGATGCACAAATGAGTTAATACAGTACGACTAACTTGCTCTGTTTTCACCATTCATGTCTTCATGTTCACATACACAGTAACAACCTTGACAAAAGTTTGACATCTCAAATTCCTTCACTATTTTGTTCAATTC